>JAQIXT010001615.1:0-14612 GCA_034700445.1 Stenotaenia linearis
CCAAACTTTTAAAAAAATTCGTTAAAACGAGGAATTTGCAATAAGCGAGTTCGTAATAACGAGGTTCGACCTGTATAGACCAGACAAAAGTTATAACTGCAAGAAAAATCAGATTTACTAAAACATCTTATATATATTACATTTAAGCTTGTAAAGAAATACCCCAGTACTGTGAGGAATACTTTACAAAATTTACCAGAAAGCATTCATTTAAAACTGCAAACGTAATAACGTACATTCATTCTTTACAACAAATTATTACACAATTTTTGTAAATCCGATGTTTCTTGCAGTGAACGTTTTACTGAATTATAAAAATTGATAATTTTACATTAGGTACATTCCAAAAGTCAAAAGAGAAACTTTTTTTTCATCCTAAGATCTCAGAAGAGAAAGATAAAAGATGCTGTTAAGCATTCTTTTTCTTTTTTTTTGGTTTTTTCCTTAAACGAAAAGTTTGCCATTCTGAATAACATAAGTAACTTGAAGAAAAGAGAAATCTATTTGCAGTCAGCCAGTCAATCATAGGGTTCTCATTCACTGTTTTTACTTAAGCATGAATCCATTGAATACACCTATTATTTCTTAGATTATGTCATTTGATAGTGCTCCATTAAAAGGGAATTCAATGCTTTATTTTCTTTTTTCCTCTAACAAGTAATATTGCGAAATTTTTATGCTTTTATTGCAAATTTGAATACATCCTTTACACCATCTGTGAAGGGCTTATTTTGTTTTTGATTATACGTTTAAACTTTGCATCTGCTCTAGCCTTGAGCACCAGCCATTTCCAATTTGACCTCAAGTCGTAGTTTATTCAACAATACTGACAACTGTTGTAATCAAATAAAGACTTACTCTATCCTCAATGCTGTCACTCATTTCTAATTTTATCCGTTTAAAGAGTATCAACTCATTCGTGAATATATTGTTTAATTAATTCTTGATTTTTCAGCATTTTTTTAATTTGCCGACGCAAAGAATTATAATTTGGGTCTTTAAATTTGACACTTTGATCTCACATTTAAACATCTAGCTATGTCATTCCAACATAGGTTAAGTTAAGGTCAAAAAGTAATGACTTTACAAGTTCAAAAACAAGTTATGAAAGTTAAATCTCTGTTCTTTGACATTAACCTCCAAATTAACGAGTTTTTGATTGTCTTCTTAAATTTATTTACGTTTACCTGATCTCGCAATTCTGATAACTGTTTCGACAGCATTGACACTAATTCTTGGGTTTTCTCTAACTGTCCTTGCAAATTACGCATCTCATTCTGTTCACCCTCTCCCTCATCTGCTGCTAATGACATAGCACGCATGCGTGGAAACCAATCTAAATTTTTATCCTATTTAAAAAAAAATAATAAATAAAATTTAAAAAATAATAGTTTGATCTCTAAATGAAGATATCCAATACCTTGACCATTCCGTACACGTAGCTCTCTGGCCCAGTGAATTCAGTGGGATCCTTAACTCGAACAAGAACAATGAAATACAAATAATGCCACATATTATGTTCAGATTTAATATGTTCATCAAAAGAAACTGTACGATTGTCAAATGCAGCTCGTGCCAATCCTATAAAAATCACCAAATTGAAAAAAATGTTAAAAATCAAAAATCTAAGTATAAATTTACCACATATAAAACACGTATTCTTAAGAATCTCTTCTTTATTTTGCTTTTCACTTCTCAGATCGGCAAAAGTATCAATGATGACACCAAAAATGAGATTTAATACAATAATGATAACAACGAAGAAGAAGAGCATGTCGTAGACTACTCTGGCGATATACAATGGTTCCTATTTTTAAAACAAAAATATATAAATTAATAAATTGAATATATTAAAAATTCTTTTGATAATTACTTTACTACTAGGGGATCTCAATACATCTCCAATTCCACCACCATTTCGCAATCCTTGATTCAACGTGGTAACAATACACATGATCAAAGAATCACACGCTCGCTCTTTTCCATCATCTTCATCTTCCGAATCTTTTGTCACCATTTGACTTTGCTCTGCTTGAGTACAATTGACGTCATCTTTCAGACAAAATTGAAGATTTGATGCATTAGATATTGTTGTCCCATTACTAATCACTTTCTCAGCTGCAATAAAACGATATTATAAATAACGTGTAT
Organism: Stenotaenia linearis; assembly: GCA_034700445.1. NCBI lineage: Eukaryota > Metazoa > Arthropoda > Chilopoda > Geophilomorpha > Geophilidae > Stenotaenia > Stenotaenia linearis. The sequence goes on from JAQIXT010001615.1 coordinate 2,152, forward strand.
CTAAAATAATAACAGCAAACACACTTTCAATATTCGGATCGACTTCCATAAGAAAATCGCCTTGAAAAAAGAGAAATCCAATAATGGAGAAAAGATAAACTAATATGAGAGCAAGAACTGCTGTTAAAAGAATCGAGCGTCCATTTCGTGTGACGGAATTTATGACATTCAGTAAAGTCTCTTCACGATAAACAACATCCAGTAACTTAAAAAGAAATTCTGTCAATTAAATACGTAATCATTTATAACTATAATAATTACCAAAATGCTGTAGAAAAATGGATGAAACATCATGCCAAATAAACAACAACTCCAATAGGACAAATGATACAATAATTCGGCATCGGTTGCAATTTTTTTGGCAGATTTTGAGAAAGTTCCTTGATTTCCCACTATGCTCACTAAATGAACTCCCTTAAATACCAACTGTAAAACAATATTTAAAAAATTAAAAACAAAAAAAAAAGTTAAGAATTCATTATTACATTTATAGTTCCCAGTAACAATAAAGTCGGATGAACGCCCAATGATAAAATCATACGTAGAATTGTAAATGTTACAAAAGTTCTTACTGCTGCTTTACGTGGAACGGTGACCACCAAACCAAGTGATATAAGAACTACAGCCCAAATGAATCCGGACAACCGTGGATCCAATGCTAAACAATAAAAAAAGAATTGTAGATCAAAAGAATGAAATTCAGTGTTTAATATTCACGTTACCATCATAATTTGCCTTGAAAGGATAAAACACTGCAACCATTAAGTTGATAAACACTGCAAAATTAAATGTGACACTGCTCCAAGTCGACATGTAACTGCTCACCCAGAAGAGTAAAGGTTGGCCTAAATAAAGCAAATGCTTACTTATAAACATAAATCAATTTATTTATTTATTTATTTATTCACTTCTTAATTTTTTTTGCCACTTCATTTCGTTGAACATTGTTTCACACCTTTCAAAAAAGTCCACCACTTTACTTCCTTGGTCATCTCGTTCTGTGGTTTGGAAAACTCGCATTTTAGTTTCGTGGGTCAAATATTCACAAATTTGTGGAACTGGAAAGACAATCTGTTCCATTGTGCGATCATGGCGAACAATCTACAATACAAATCACGTTAATTTTTCCATTCAATTCACCAAATCCGTAAGAGACCTCAATTTGAGCTGTATGACTGGCATAATATTCGAGTGCTTTATTGACTTTGGAGTCATCAATATTTAAATCTGCCGGTTTCAGCAACGCAGCAAGTTCCTTATTATGATGTGCCAACTGATGACACAGAATGTAAATGTTGTGTCCAACCTCCTTAGGTGACACGCCATCGTCGTCATCGCTTCCTTCGTCGTCGTTATCACGTTCCTCCGATGCTCCTTCTTGATGAAATGCTTTACAAGCCACATCCAACTGTAAAGGAGCTTAATATTAAAACTAATTTAAAAATCACTACTCTTTAACCAATACCAATTGCCTTGCACTCATATTGTACAAGATACGTTCAGCATTTTCACTGTCTGCTCTGCTTTCCATTATTGCCAGTAAGAGTTTGGAAGCATTATTCTAAGAAAAAATTAAAAATTACTTTTAAAATAAACACCCCTCTTCAAAGTTGTACCTTTAACTCCAGCACTAAATCCATTCTCGTCTTTCCTAATGGATTTATATCATTTAATATGAGGGCAGTGATGATATCAAGACCATTACTTTCGTGAGTGGCTATACAATTCTAAAATAAAACAAAATTAAATGAATTAAATTTTTTTTTTCTTCTGATTTTTTAATTTTTAAAGCGACTAACCTGATTGTCGTGACACGGTCCTTGACAATATTCAGTCAACGTTTCTAAAGTTTGATTGATTAGCGAAACGTTGTATTCATTAATATACAGCCCAAGTAAACCAAGCCCTCCAGTCGTACTTCCACAAATGCAATCGAGAAACATTAATGATTCCGACACCAAGTTGTAGTTATTTTTATTGTTTTGATTACGAAGGAAATTCTGAAGGTCGTGATTGTGGTTCTCGCATAATAATTGAAGAAATCTAAGAACAGGTTGCATTACTACAACAGCTGGCGGTAATTTCTCGTCCTCTTCTCTATCCTTTGCCTTGTCTAATTTCTCAGATAAAATTTCCTCCAGTGGAGTGTTTCCAGAACCTTTAAGATTTTTGTAAAGCGTTTTTAGACTTACCACAAATTGTCATCAACAATAACCAACCTGCTTGTGTATGTTCCTGTTCGTCTGAAGTCGTCGGTGGAGCAGCTTTAACCTGAACGTAAGCCTTAGTAGTTGCGTCCGCTGCATTACTCAGATCAGTCTTCAACTCTTCCGTCAGAACAACTCCATTTTGTTTGAAACATTTACTTTTCTTTCCTGACCTTTCAACATCTTTATCTTGAACCTTATCCTCATCAGTTTTACTCGCCAATTCTGATGTGCTTACTGTCACAGTCGATTTAATTTCGACTTGTGCTAACCGCAATTTATCATAAAATACTTTGTAAAATTTCTCTGATGTACCTGGAGTCATTATTTTATTATACAAGGATTTCTAAAAAAAAAAAAAAAAAAAATTACATAAAAAACATAAATTTTTAAAAAAATTCTAATTTCTTACTTGTATAACCGGATTGCCACCTTCTAGTAATGCAATTCCCAATTTAACACTTTCAACAAATATACTTTGACTAGGATTTTTCATAACCAACTCGACGACTAAATTTGACGTTCCTTCTCTGTCTAAGTGGCATTGCACTTCAGCTAATGTCATGGAAGCCCGACTTAAAACTGTGCTCCCAGGTCCATGGGCAGCAATAGCAGCAGCCACCAGTTCACCACCAAGCTGGCTTTTCAGTGGGAATCGTGCCTTTTCTTTAGGTCGAATTTGAGCTTTACTGAAATATCGCATGAGAAGAACTTGGCGTAATGCATCGCCCTGGAAAAAAAAAAAACTTTTAACGTCGATTTTAATTTAACATCTTTTCTAACAACTTTACAACAAATTAGACCTTATATTTAAAAATTTATTTCAATTTCCTTACTATGTTATGTAATGTGATATAATAAATAGAAAAAAAGAAAAAAGCATGCAAAGAACAACAACTAAATAGGGCAACTGGGCATCTTACCCTTGTTTGATCATCGAGTTCCTTCTTAGTCATGGTTTTATACTCAATCTGTTTGTTATTTTATGCAGCAGAAAAGAAAATGTTAAATCAAAAAATTTGTGGATAAAACGAACACGAAGATAGAATTTATGAAAAGAAAAAAAATGAATTGAAGAAAATGAAATGTATAGTATAGATAAACACATCAAATAGAATATAAAATAATAACTCGTGCAGAAAATACACAACAATGGAAAGTATTTTTTCTTTTTGTATAAAAAAAACACTTGCCCGTTTTCTGGAAAACTTTTTCCTCACTTCTACTAGATCCACCTACAACATTCATCTATTATTCAAGCAAATGTACGTGAAAAATAATTTAAAATAAATTTAAAATGCATTTGTAACGTGCATTCAAACTGTGATTCTGTGTTGTGAATAAATAAAACGATAATTATTAACAATTTTCACATTTCAGACAAAATTATCATTTTGATCAAAATCATTAAAATCACCTCAACGTGATTTTGTAATTTGAATTAATTAATGAATATTTTTATGTAGTAAACCCGACTAATTATTAAAAACAACGTCCTTACTTTCTCGCCGCAATCCGTTTCAATTGCCATCATATCTTGCAATGTTTGCAATACTTTAATACATAACTTTTCTTCTTTTTCTTCTAAAAGTCGTTCTGTGTGCTTAATAAGCCTGCATAGAAGGTTTAAATTAATTTTAAATTGACAAACTTATTTATATTTCCAACATTACTTAGATATAAATCCTCCGCTCTCACATTTCTGCCTCACTTCTGTGTTCGCTGGAAAGAGAAGTTCGGGTCTGTGCAAAACGTCGACCAAAACTGACAACTCCGATTGAACCAAAGGCTTAAGTTGGTCCTCTAAAAGTGATACAATGTCCTGAAGCCCTTCGATTATATTCCGATCATTGCGAAACATTTGGCACTGTGAAGTCTCGCGACGGGGTGCGCGTGCAGCTGCTAACCAATTACGACTGTGCTTGGTTACCAGTGCGGTTTTGCTAAACATGTGAGTGACTTGATGATCGAGATCACCTGGAATCGCAATTCCTCGATTTTTGGCTGAAATAATATATTTTTAAAAAATTAGTTACTTTTTTTTTACTCTTTTATTCCAAGATTTTCATAAATACCAATATCAGAGAGAGTTTTGATGCAATATTCCACATTCAATGCTTGAGGCGAGGACAACCACTGGCAGTTTGAAAGCCTAAAAGCACTTTGAAGCAAACGGACAAAAACTGGTTGTCGAGTCTAAATATAAAATAAAATAATAATTAAAGGAAAGAAGGAAAAAAAAATTTTTCCCGTTACTCTCGAAGGCCAAAATCTTCAATTAAACCCTCCATCCCTCTTATTTTACTGTGTGGATGAATTTTTATGATTTCAGATAAGAATTAAGAAATTGAACATAACAGAAAATGATACTTTTAAACAAAACATTAAATTATAAAAGCAGTGGAGGAAAAAGCTAAGGATTACAATACTGGAATAGGATACTCACATTATCATAAGTAATAATGGAATTTGAATCAGAATGACTCCAAAATACTCGCGCCTCTAGAAGTTGTTTCTGTTCGGAGGTTCAAGAGGAGAGAAAATGAAAAGAAAGAAACAAAAAAAAAATACCATGCAGAATTTTTCTTTCCAACAGAACTATTACATTTAAAATAAATATAAAAAGCAAATCAAATCTAAAAGTTTGACAAAATCAAAAAAGTAAGAAAAGAAGAACCTCAGCCACACGAATGAAGTTTGTAAATGACAATTAAAATGGACATTGAAAACCCAGGTTATAATTAACCACTTTTCATGCAGTTAATTTATTTCTTTTTTTTAGAAATAACTTGTTTGTATTGATTACTGATTATTGATTATAATGGTTAATTGTTACGTAGAATTGTATTCAAATTAATCCAATTTAATTTTGTAATTCCTGAAATGAATGGCATTCACTTTGCCTTGTACTGATTCGTTACCTGCACTGTAGTACTTTGGTCCGAGAATGGTGAATTAAAAAACGTTGTTATGATACTCATTACAGAATTAGTAACATAACTTTCCATCAAAATATCCGCGTGTTTTCTGTCATGCGGTGCATTACACACCTGAAAAATCAAGTTAAACCATAAAATAAATGTTTGCATTACTTTTTGTATTTCTTGCCATTGCCATGTCGACCAAAAAGTTTTCAAACAACGTCCAGATGTGATTGCTGGTGTAAATTTCCTTCATTTCTACTTCTGTGTCAATGTAGCAGTGGTTTAAAAAGTTGATGTATGCTTCCTTAACCTTAAAACCATTACAATTAACATGGAAAACATTAGTTGTTTAAATCGAATTAATTACTTCAGGTAGACAATCTGGATGGGCTACAATTCTAACAATATCATCCAATGGAAGTAAAGAATGGCATTTAATTTCAGTGAATACATTTTTCCCTTCAGTGCAGGATCCCAATAACTTGACCAAATTAATGTGATAAATTAACTGTGAGCTTTCCTCCATTCGTTGCCTCTCTGATCGCATCATTTCGACCAAAGTATTAAATAACTGCTTGTCGTTATATAGCAACAGAACATCTTCGCCGGCATTTACCAACTGAAAAGAAAAATAATAAAAATAAGTAAATAAAAACAATAACAAAAAAATTGAAGAAAAAAAAATTAAATAAAAAAATAGAAAAATAACAAAAAAATTAAAATAAAATTTAAAGTAAAAAAAAAAAGAAAAAAATTAAAATTAAAATATAAATATAAATAAATAAAAAGAACAAGTAAAAATTATTGAAGAAAATTTTTTTTAAAGAAAAACCTCTTACCTCTTGCATAACCATATCTTGACTCTTACGAATATATTGATTTTCAGCCTTCACAACCGTTTGCAAAAATTGTAAATACTGAACGTGCCTTCCATGAGTTTCTATACAATGTACAAAATGCTGTACAACATTTTCGTTCACTTCGTTGCAGAGTTGTAAGTTATCGAGAAAAATACTGCGCATTGTTTGAGCTTCCAACAGCTTTAAAAAAAATAAATATTATTAGAAAATATGTAATAATTTATTAAATAACGTTAAACTTTAATTTGTATTAAATTAATAAAAATAATAATAAAACTAAAGTAATAAAAATTTTAAACTAAAAATATCTACTTTAACAGGAAAGCATGCACCGAAATAAATCCAAATGCTTACCCGATAAAAAGACTGAGGGAAGGGTGAAGTTATAAAAACAAATTTTTGAAGTAAATGTTAAAAAAATAAGATAACATAAAAAGAGGATACAAAACTTCACTTTAGTTTTAAAATATTAAATCCAAAAGTTACTAATTACAATTTCTTACCCCTGGATTTAAAAACAAGTCAACATGACGATGAAGAAGAAGCTGATTTTGATGATTCCCCAAACAAAAATTTTGAAGAAATTCGTGAGCCAATCGCATTAATTCGTTCATTCTATTATCTTCTTTCTGTAAACAAAAGTCAGACAAATTATTTATAAAGTTAAATTATTTTTAGTTTTCATCATTACCTTGTCGTACGGAATTTGCAGTAGATCCAACACAACAGAGTGCACACCCATATTTCTTAGCAACCTCTGCTCGTGTTTCCTGGGTTTCTTCATTATTCCTGCATCTTGCACACATAATTTAATCAGTCTCAGCAAAATCTGCAAAAGAAATGTATTTTTAAATTGTTTTCTCACTCAAATAGACTAAATTTAAACCTGTTGAATTGTTTTGTAATTTTTCGTCTGGACACTATCTAACGGTGGCCCAATATCCAAATCGATCGCAGACCCTTCATTTGCAATCGTGCTAAGAACCGTTGACTTTTTCTTCTCCTTTTTCTTTTCATCTCCATCTCCTTCCTTCTCGTCCTTTTTCTTCTTCTTCGGTTTCTTCACTTCACCTTCGTCCGGAGACTTAGCTTTGTACACCCACAACTCTGATTTCTCTACTAACAATCTCAACTCGTCTAAATCGGCTTTAATTTGTTTATAATTTTCAACATCGCTGCTGGACACAAGTAGTTGAACTTGCTTAAACGCTTGCAAAACCTCTTGTCGTTGACTGAAATGATGGAAGAGTAATTGGAGTGCTCCCGAAACAAGTGCAGGGTAGTCATGCATCGTTAAATGCAGCAACACCCGAAGAAACGTTCGACCGCCTTGGCCATCCAAATCCAAATCAGCGCATTCCTCGCTTAAAATAAAAAAATAAAAATTTAATTTTTTTAAAAAATAAACAGCGAATTAAATCACTAACGTTCCTCCAAATATTCCTTCAGCTTGGGCACCGATAGATTCCAAATCAATGCCTTTGACCCCCCTTTCGGTCAAAGGACTTGGAGGGGTGTCAGGAGTTGTAGGTGACGATGGAGTTGTAGGCGTTTTATCCATGTTCGATTCATCAAATTCGCGTTTAAAGATTGAGAGTAAAGAAGAAATACGATAATCTAATCTTACATTTAAGATAAACTAAAAGAAAAAAGAAAAAAAATTAATTTTGTGAATTAAAATTTTCAAAAGCAGAAGTCACCTGTAATATTTCGATTATTTTTAATTTGGTATCCATAACCAACGTATCTTCTTTTGCATTCAATCCTGGAGTTTTCGTTTGATGTCCTGGAGATCCCAAGCCCAAAGATTTGTTACCAATTCCAGCTGCACCCAGAACCATGTTAGTCATGACTGCTCCTACGTCGCCAATGGATTTCAAAACGCCTCCTTTACCTTAAAAAATAAAAATAAAAATACTGTAAATACATTTAGAATAATATTACAAAATAAGTATTTGAACATTTTAGAGAATGCAGATGAGTATAAAATGTAAGAGACAAGAAAGGAGCGATAATAATGCAGTTTTTTGCGAAACCAACCTTTTTTCGCGTCAATTTCGCTTTCGTTGGCGGCTGGGAAGGTCACAAAAAGAATATTAAATTAGTTTATTAAAGCAACCAGCTGCAGCTCTTGTCGATGTTAGTGCAACATGTCAGGTAAAAGTAAGTAAAATTAAATTCTTACCACTGACTTCTAATGGCGAAACGTTGTCATCAACCAGCATGATCTCTGGCGTACAGTCTAGAATACCTAACAATGTTTTTGTTAAGCGTAACAAATCACTAAAACTGTAGAATCCAAAATAAATTAAATCACGAGCCAGCTTTACAACCTTTAAAAAAAAATTTGTAAATAAATAGAAAACTTTTTATTTTCCATCAATTATACCTCGTATGTTAATTTATTCTGCTCGGTATCGGAAAATAAGCACATGTGACCTACAACATTGCATAAATAGTCTTCAACAAACATAATGGTTCCGTCAAATTTAGCTCGCACTAATTCTTTATTGGCATCTGGCGATTTATTAGCGTCGTAGCTAAAAATATATTATTTTTATTAGGATATATATTATTTTATTTATTAAACAAAAATAAATCGTAATTACTCTCGAATTGACATCATCACTGGAATTTCCGACCATAAACGTGCGTATTTCACTGGGTTTACTTGTTCCTGAGGATCGCGATCCACATGCATGTGTAGCATAAGTCGACAAAAGGAAGCCCGTAATTCGTACGGCAAGATTTCATCTGCCATACATCTTTTTAAAAAAATTAATTATATTTAAGTAAAAAATTAGAAAAAGGATAAATTAATTTATACCTTAGTATAAGATCAATATCCATATGCGGTGATAAATTATCAATAGCTAAATACTGTCTGTCGAGACACATATTTGAAAATAAATCCAGTTGATGCCTGCATGTGACAAAAAAATACTTTAAAAAAATCTATTTTATAAACTTTCTAAATTTGATTCTACCGATAGTAATCCAATATCGCCATATTTTCACGAGATGCCTCCGCTGCTTTTTGCGACAATTCACGAATACTTTTTCGAGTCGATCCCGTGTCCCAAAATAATACTACATCGTCCTCCTCTTCTATAGTAATAACTCGCTCGACTTCTTCATCGTTATTTACCACATCCATCTCTACTTCTACCTGAGATCGAACCATTCTGAGGGAATTGAAAAGTGGATAATTTAAGAAATTAATCATAAAAGGTGTCCAAAAAATCTGGTCCTCTTCAACTACTTAGAGCAATATTTAAAGAGCAGCAGACGTTTTGGACACCAAATAATGTAAAGACAAACCTGGTTTCAATTAAAATATCCGTATTTTTAGGATTCAGAACCGATTTGCAAATCAGTTCCTGAGTGATTGGTATTGCAACTTTATTAGAGATGCACAAATCTGACAGATAATCCAAAAATCTGGAAAAGTTGAGAATGTCAAAAACTCATTCCCAAACCCTTACAACTAAATAATTTTAAAAAATACCTGCATTCTCGATTTTTTCGCACCAAAGAAACAAACGTTTCAATCTCGGCAGCTGTTATATGTTTTTCTAATAATTTTCGATTGTTGTGCAGCAAAGCGGTAATTGTATCTTCGGCCAATACATCGTATCCGATTTGTTTTTGCATGAAACCAAACTGTTTTGCAATATATTCCTGATTTTTCCTGTAATCTTGTTGAGCAATTCGAAGAATACGATAACACAGACGGCAAATAAGTTTATATGGTGCATGACGAGGATCATTCAACTCCTCCATTCTTAACATCGGACCATCACCGGTATCAGTAAAAGGTGCTTGTAAAATTTTAAATAACTGCAAACAATGTCGATTAATTCATTAATTTAAAATTAATTACAATCTGTACTTACTTGCTTTAGAATATTTTGTTCCCTTAATAATTTTTGTCTTTCACGGTCTGGGTTTGGCACGATTAATTCCAATGCGTCGATACGGTTCTGTTCATTTTCCAACTGTGCCACAAAGTAAATAAGATCTTGCAGTAACTGAGTTACAAATCTGAATTAAGGAGTTAAAAAATTCGATATTTAAATTAGAAATTATGAGAAAATCCCATTTGAATTCCTACCGCCTCTCATTTTGCGTTATACAACCCTCTTCGAGATGAGTGGAAATTGTGCTCAACACTTTACAAGCGTCATTCGCAAAGTCCAAATCTCGAACTTCCATGGCTGATACCGTAACAATAGCAAATGCTTCTTTATCTTCTTTAATTGGGCAACAACCAACCTGCAATTTTCATAGTAAATCGTTAATCCTATTTATTTACTGTAACTACAATATTGATCATACTTTTGACATCACTGGTTTCTCTTCATCTTTATCAATGGGAATCATTGTACTGTGTACCCACGTATTTGTACATAAATGCCGTAAACGGACGTATGAAGATCTTGGCACTAAGGAATCGGTACGCGTTAAGGTTGTGGCATCCAATTCAAAAATGGAAGCAATGTCGTTGGCCACGGGAACTGAGACGAGTTGATACACAGGAACTGTTCCCCCGAGAGAATTGCGCAGTTTATTTCGCATAGGGTCTGGAGTAGGATCATCGTCAACCTAGAAAATAAACGCATTTTACAGTGCACTTATTATGATTTAATTATTATTATTATTATTATTATGGTTGGAGTTCTGGATTAAACTTACTTCAGCTGCCAAATACTGTCCTGTTGCCAAGTGCTTGAAGCGAAATAAGCTGTTCCAGTGACCAGCACCACCTCTACAGGGATCATGTTGAACAACCTAAACAACAGAATTTTTGAAAATATGAAAAAATCAATTTATTGCTATTAAATCAGCAATTTGTGCTTATCAAAGAACTTCAGAAATGCTACAAACAAAAAATAATAATAAAATTTTACGTTATTGACCATGAATTATATTTCCAAGAGCAGATTTTAATTAAATAATTGTAAATTTGATCATTAAATGATATCTTTTCCTTACTAAAACAAAACCTTGAAAACATTTATTGTGATTTATTTTTTCACAGTTGAAAGAACATCAGAGTAATATAATTTTGTAAACAGGAAAAAACTGTTTCAAAATTTCCATTCTAACAATGGAACAGATATATTCGGAGCGCTGTTAAATAGCTGCACAAAATAGCAATTTTAGTACTAGTGACCTCTGTGACATATACAAGGAGAAATGCATGCAGAATATGGTACAAGTAGCAGTTTATTTTTTAGAAATTTTATTTGACAATCAGTTTTAAATGACAACTGATGTCATTGTTAAACTTGTTCAAATTTTTATTCAATCAACAATGCAATGCAGTTCTCTGAATTACTTTTTTAAAAATGAATTTGCTATTCAATGTCAACTAGGTTCTGTCTCATAAATGTTTAACAGGTAACAGTATTAGAACAGGATATGCCACCAAGGACAGTACTGTATATAAAAAATTTTCAGCTAAATCCCTAAATTTTATTCATGAGTTTGATTGTTAGCTCAATTTATATCCCTACAGAATAACTTCCTTGCTTTTCAAAGAAATAACGTTTGATCTCATTAACACAGATAAGAAATTAATAATAGAAAATATGTATCTAGAAATGATGCGTAAATGCGATATTAGCGAGTAAATCATTTAACAATTCAACAGATGTTTGAAAATTACAAACACTTAACAATTCAAGTGTTCAAAAATTGCAAACACTTATCAGTTCAGGTGTTTTGAATAAAACACCTTTTCAGCCAAAGAGATTGATCGCTATGCAGTTTATACCTCAACTTCCCACAAAGCTTTTGAGCTAGTTGCAGCCGTTGCTGAAGAACGGCCAGTCGTACGCAGAAAAACGTATTGTTTTTTCTTATGTTCGTCCATCGTAAGAAATTTCTCTTGCTCGGCATGGAACAAGCGCACAACGTCTCCCTAAATAAATGAATAAATAAAAGCTGCAGTCACTTTAATAAACATTAATACGGTAATATCAACTTACTCCTTTAAGGACGTCATCAAGATTTTCCTTCTGCTCCATAAAAAGAGAAATTTTCCAGCAAGTATTGCTACTAACGGCATTAACCTACATAATAAATTTCAAAATTAGAAAATAATCTTTAATCTTCATTCCCAAATTATGTGTCTTTCAACATTACATTGCTCATTAAAAAAACATGTAACTAAACCCTTTTGCCCACCACTTCCTTTAAATCCTTTTTCTATTTCAGGCTTTCTAGCATTTGTTTACTGATCTAACCTTTCAGACATGCTTTATTTCTAAGTAAACCGTTTTTTAAATTCTAGTTCAGTGTCCTTTGATATTCATTTTATTTATGGCATTAGATCAAGGAAATAAAATGATAATTAAAACCAGACCAATACCGTGTTGCTAATTTTATAAACCACTGACTTCATCTCTAATTACGCTCTTAAAGTAATTTTAGAAATTTTCTAAAAATAATCAAATTACCTCTCT
>JAQIXT010001616.1:0-14605 GCA_034700445.1 Stenotaenia linearis
TAAAAACCCTTAAATTGAGTCACTTTTATCAAATTTACCCCTAAAACAAACCTTTTTAAAGAAAATAAACACCAAAATAAACACTACAAATTTCAATCAAATTAGTCCTAAAACCCCTTAAAAATCCAAAATTCCAATAACACTAACCCAAAAAACTCTTAAAACAGGTCATTTTCACAAAATTTACCCCTAAAATTCAATATTTTCAAACAAAATCAACCCTCAAACTTCCCTTACACACCACTTCCACCTCCCCCACTTTCCATCTCCTTATTATATTATCTATAGACTAAACTGAAATAAATAAACAAACAAACTCTTAGTGCATTACAACTCCTGGCAATTGCTTTGCAGCTACAAACAAATAACATCTCTTTCCACAGTTACCTTACCTTTAAACACGTGATACAAGCCTGCAGAGTGCAGAGCTTGCCGAGCAAGAAAATGACACAATTTTTCTTTGTTTTCTCTTGTTTCTGGATTATGATGTAATTGAAAAGTGTGTTTTCACAAGTTGTTGTTTTAATGCAATTTCCTTTCTTCTTTTCTTGCACCAGATGTTCTTTTCGACTTTTATGTCGCGGAATTTACAGTTGTTGCCATATTTTGTTTATGAAAATCAAGTTATTGATAGTAGCGAGTTTGCGCGAGATTCCCAGTTATAAAGTTATAGTTATAAAATCTTTTCTGCTATAAAGTAGAAATTTGCAATGGTAAATAGAAAAAGAGATATTGTTGCTTGAAGTTGCTTTTCCATAATTGAAGTCAGACAGATCACCCAATCTGTCCGACTCCTACTGTACAACCGCAACTCCAAGCAACAATATCATTTTTTCTATTTTGCCACTGCAAATTTCTACTTTAGCAGTGTAATACAATGATATTCCTCTACTTATAAAAAGTGTGTGTAACTTCATACCAGCAAGTTCAAAATATGCCTGCCAGCCAATCAAATTCAGCCATTTTGAATGAAGTGAGTTCTCATTGGTACTTAAGCGAGTATCAGGTATAAAGTACAACAAGCTGAACTCTGTACTTTCTTACTTTTGCCAGGCAAGTACGCACTTGTGACATTACATGTATGTACTTATATATTTCTACTTGCTAGTGAACCAGCTTTTAAGTGATTTTCAATTTTTTTTGTTTCTTATAATGTTGGAATCAAACCGCTATTGCAGTCGATTTTACTTAACCTTTCAAGAACCGTGTTGGCAGATTTCTAAAATCAGTAAACTACTTCTGTTGATAAATTAAGAATATTATGACACCAAATACTACCACCTATGTCAGATTCTAGCATTTCTTCTACTGAACAAGATAGTATAATTTCAACAACATCGTACTTGTATAATTCTGACCATAACTTTGGAACTGCAGCATTAAGCAGTAGTTCAGTCCCTACAAACAACAACACCAACAACTAAAAACAACAGTATTAGTAGAAACAAAATGAATGTTAATCCTATGGGTCCATCTACTCATAGCAACTACTTAGTAACTACTTAGTAACTGCATCTTTGCTATTTTCTCATCATTCCTTTAGGGAATCTCTCATTCTATCAAGCTATACTGTCACCATATCTTTAAATAGGCATTTGATGTCTGGATTTGCAAACCTTGATTCATGGGGAGAAAACAGTCGAAAATTAAGTATTCGCTCGCTCAAAAATACTGAACTTTTGTTCCTTGTGTCACAAAATGCATGAAAGTAGCAATACACATTGTTGAACAATTTCAGTAACCTCTGTTAAGCATTAATCTTAGTTTATCCTATACTGTTAATGTGTAGTAATCTAAGATTAGCGCTAACTGAAATTAGTACAACAGGCACTTTGGTCAGACTTGAAGTTGAAGTAAAGTAAAGTAAGAAAAGTGAGAAGATGACCACATAAGTTCACATTTGAGTTACTGCATGCGTCTGCCTAACTATCATTGTCGGCCATTTTGAAAAAAAGTAATGGAAGTCTTTTAAATCATCTGCCGGTAGATCAGAAGACTGTAACTTCATTTCTGTGCATTCTCCCCTTATTTCTTACTTTTTACCCACAATGCACCTTACTTTTCTCTTACTGCAACTTCTACCGCAAGTGTGAACACAAGTGTGAACTCAGCTTTAAAGTTTTTAACTATAACTTTTATTTTAAGGTGGTACACATACACCAGATGATAATTTTATCTAAGGTTTTTTTACGCTTGTTTTAACGTGTATGTTTTGATCTGCAAAATTTTCATTTTGACTTTGATCTGCAAAATTTTTCATTTTGACTAAGCTTTTCGACAACTCACATTGCTGGTGTTGTTGTTTCAAAGATTTAAAGTGTTTATTGGAGATTTTGATTCATTTGTGAGTTGTAAGAAATCAATAAGTGAAAAGCTGAATTTCTATGAGAATTATGGGAGTTTTGTGTGAGAGTGATTTTTTTTTTGTTATTGCGATTAAGTACGGTTTTAGGCTTAAAGATTTTAGGCTTCTGTCAAACTTATTTTTTCTTTTCTTGAAAGTACTTTTTGTGTTTGAGTTTGTGGTTGAAGTTTTCAGTTTTTGAGGTGTTTACAAATGAGTTTGAAAATTTGTTTAGAAATGGAGAGAGGAGTGGGATTGATTGAAAAGTGAATGGGTTGTTAGTTTGACGTATGTGGTATGAAGTTTGAGGCTTGTGGTTTGGTAAAATTCAATGCAAGGATGAGAAATCTTGGACAGTTTAATTGGAATTAAAGAAAGTGAGTGGAAAATATGATAAATCAATTAGAAATTTGAAAATTCAATGCAAAGTTTGAAGATTCAAGCCCTAGAAACTCAAAAATCCAATTAAAATTCCCTCCATACAAACCTAAAACCTTAAAAATTCATACACTTCATAAATCAGCCACCAAATCCCACACCTTTAACCAGATAATCCACCCAACATTAAATTTTCCCACTAGAACATCCTTCCCTAATTTCCTCACAATCCAAACCTGCCAAAATTTAAACATTTATTCCACTTATTCCCTGGAAACCAACATTAATCACCTGAAATCCAACCAAAAACCCATTTCCATCTCATCAAACCTTTTAAAACAAATCAAATTAACATTAAAAATCCCAAAATCTGCTAAATATCTCAAAAATAACAAAAACTAATCAATTTTTAAAACAAAAGGAGATTCCCAGATTACAAATGGCACTCAACACTTCTTGTAAAAACATGAGCCAATGTGAGCTCATGTGGTTCCCTGAAGCTGTGTTGGTGCTTCTGCTCAGACAATGATTTGATTTTTCACTTTTTATACATTTTAGCAGAATTTCTTGATTTTGACTGATTTGTATTCAATCCACAATTTTATGCAAAATTGTTGTTTGCAGGTCTGATTTGTGTATTTTGCAATATTGTGTGTTTCATGCAATTTTCTAGAATTTTAAACATGTTCGTGTAAATTTTATATTTTCTGCACACATTTCCCAGATGAAAAATCAGCAAACTTTTTGTATAAAAATAAAATTCTAATAATTTATGCAGAAAATTTGCTGATTTTTATTTTTGTTTTGAAATTTTGCAAATATTATACAATTTTTTACTAAAATTTTATAGTTTATATAAATTGCGGCCAAATAACTGCAAATTATTTGCAAAAAAAACTACTCTTTTCTTTGCAAAAATTTTGCAATTATATTTTTCTGGATTGCCAATACCTTCTGCATATTGTCTGCACAATTTGCCACATTTTCCTGCAATATCTTCTGCATTTTGAAAATTTACAGTGCACATTTTTTTTATATTTACTGCATTCTGCACATTTTCTATTTTCTGCATTTTAAAAATCTTGTGCACATTTTTTTATATTTACAGTGGATTATTTACTTTTTCCTGCATATTTTTTGCACATTTTTTCACCCCATTTTTTCTTCTTATTTTATATTTTTCTCCAAATTTTCAATACATTCCCAGAACCCATTTCTCAACCTCCCCACATTTCCAACAATTTCTCCATCATCACCCAAAATCTCCACTAATACCACCATTCACTACTTTTATTACCCCTACTTTCCCCTTCAATTACCCCAAAACACATCACCATCACAACACCAACACCCCTCCTCACACCCCCACCTCCCCAACTCAAAACACCACCCACAACCCTAACAATACACAATTAATCATCCCAAAAAACAACCATTTTCCTCTCACCCTCCTCCTTCCCCCTAATGAAAACCCAACTCAGATATGAGCAAATTAAGATCTGCAAGTTGCAATTTCACTCCAATAAATTCCAACCTTTAAAATGAGCATTTGTTATCACAAAACCCTCAAAATAAAAGAGAAAAAAACTATTTTCCCACACTACAATACCCTTTTGTCACAATATTTTATTCAATTTGTGGTTATGTCACCCAATTTTCCCCTTTCTTCCATTTTTTCCTTCTCAAATTTGAAAAAAGGGTTGAAATGCATTTGAATTTCCTTTTTAACTTCCTATTTATAAACCAATGGAAGAAAAAAGTGTCAACTGAACTGGTTTTGCTTTTTTTGTGTTGTTTAAAAGGAAAGTGCATGACTTTTTCAAATAAGGTCTAAAAATAGAAGATGGAATCCAATAAAATGACACATTTATCAATAGGTAACACTCAAAGCTGTTCATTTTACAATGGAAAGGTTATTTTTTAAGCTTGTCATGTTTAGTTTAATAATTTAATGTATTCCTTCAAAAGATGAATTCATGTCATTGGTAAATGAACAGTGCACTTATTCACTGAGTTATTTTTGGGGATTATTGGATTTTGTATAAATGTAATGGCATTTTTTATGCTTTTTTATGCTTGGATTTTGTTGATTTGTAATATTTTAATGGTTTTGGTTGGTGTTTTAAGAGGTTTTCAGTGTTTTAAAAATGATTTTGGTTTTTTTTCACTACTTTCAGTGTATTCAGTGTATTATGGGTAAGTTTGTATAAACATGATTAAACTTTGAGGTCTTTAAAAGTTACTGTTTGTATTTTATATGAGTATAAAATTAAAATTGTTTATTTTTCATTTTTTCATTTTAAATGTTAAAATTCTTGAAATTTTGATCACTTTCTGACAGTTATGGACATTTTATATAAACAGAATGAAATATTCAATAAGGTTGGCCTTGTCAGTTCTTTAAAATGATGAAATAATTCAATTCTTGACTGATTTTCAGTGGATTCAGGATATCATATATAAAAATAATAAAATTTAAATAAATCTTCCACTTTTTTCATATCTAAACCTTAAAATTCTTTAAAGGTCATTAAAAGTTGTCAAAAATTAAACACCAACACCTTAAAAATCTAAAATAAATCCCAAATTTAAACCAATTTCCAAAAAAAAAAAAACAACTTTTACCTAAAATCACATTATCACACACAGACCACAAAATCCAACCACAAAAACACTTTAAAAAACCAAAAACCACCACTTCCTTCAACCCAACTACAACAATTACCAACAAAACCAACCAATCCAACACAATTCCCAACAAAATCCTCAATTCCCACACCTAACACAATTCCCAATTCCCCCAAAACACTGCAACCCTCACCTCACCCCAACCTCAGAGCACCTCTAGAAATCCACAAAATTCACAACACATCTTCAATAAATTTTCAATGAATTCCCAACCCATGTTTGCATACCCTTTAAAATCTATCAAACAGAAAACCAAAAAAAAAAAAAAAATCCAAAGATCAATTCCACCCACCTGGAGACAATTTAACAGCTCAGCATTAGGGTGTTTATTAAATACAATTGATTTTTATTTTCAACTTCATCCTAATCCACAATTTCCAACCACACCCCTCACTCTCCCCACTGCTTATCACCAGATACCAAATCACACAGACTTCCACACTTGCCCTTTCACAATCAACTGCACTATTAAATTCCAGTGGTCAAATACCACAAACTCAATTAAACACCTTCAATTTTGCAAAATTCACTAAATTTATATCCGCAAGGCAAGTTATTCATTTTTGCGATTGCGTAAAAATCTCTATAGAAGTTTCGGTTTATTTTTACGGAAGCGCAAAAATTTAAGTTGATTTTGCGGATACAATAATCTGCAAAATTTTTGTATAAAAATAGTAATTTCTGCAAAAAAAGTGCAAATTTCAATAATTTGTGCAGTAAATTTGCAGGTTTTTATTTTTGTTTTGAAATTTTGCCAATATTTAACAAATTTTTTACCAAATTGTTTGAAAATCTGCACTTTTGTTTGGAAAAATTGTGCAATTAATTGCAAGGCTATAGCAAATTATAAATCAACATATACCAGTTAATTTCCAATGGGATCCTATAGGATTTCTGCACTTACAACCCCCACATAAGTCACACATTTTTATGCAAGGCATGAAAGACAAAAGAACATAAAATACAACAAACTAGAACAATTAGGAGTCCCAAAAATTCCTGCAAGTTTTTTAAATGAAATCCCATCAATCACAGCAAAAAAAATTAAACTTACAAACGTAAAGCGACAGCAAATCACACGTAAGCCAATAATTTACAGTAAGTAAAATTAAATGTCATCTAATCTAAAAAAATCTACAAAATATCTACAATTTTTTGGCCAATTTGCAATTTTTTAAAAGTATTTCGACAGATTTCCTTCAAAATCCGCAAAAATCTACAGAATTTGAAGTAAAACTGCAAAAAATGTGTAAAAAAATCTACAAAATCGGCCAAAAACCCGCAAAAAATTCAAAAAAACTGCAGATAATCTTTAGATTTTTTTAGCCGTGAAATTTAATATAAACTGTACAACACTCGTTCGCAATAAACCTACTCAACATAATTTTTCCCGTTACTTTCCTATAGGATTCCACCGGACCTAACCGCACACAACATCGAATGTACTTACGACTATCGAGTCTTTGCGCCTTCTTGTCTTGTTTGCCCATTTCTTCGGTAGACTTGTTTTATAAAACGGTAGGATTTATTAACTTGCTTTCAAGGTTGTCATGAGTGCGATGGAATGCTGCCACCCACTTGTCAGATCCTAGAGAAACGAGAGGAAAAAACTTTCTCAGGAAGACGTTCGGCGAGAAACGGTGGATGTGTCCAACTGGACGACCAAGTGACTCCTAATATCAACAAGCATTTCAACTGACAGCCCCTCGAACAGCGCCACTGTGTGGCATCCAGCACCGTGTTCGGGCTGAGTCGAGTCAAAGTGGCTCGTGCGCATGAGCAATGGATCGGTGACGTGATGTAAAGGAGTCGATGGGGGTCACACGCAGCGAGAGGATTACTTAAGCGTGCAGTTTAGGGTTAATTACAAAAATGATTGAATTTTTGATTTCGATCGATAATTTTTGAATTTTTTATAATATGGTATTTTTGAATTTTTAGTAAAAAAAAAAAATTTTTTTTGTTTTGGGATTTTGTTATTTTTTGATGTTAAAGTCAGCCATTTTTGTATTTTTTAATTTTTTTGATTTTTTTAAGTATAAATTTTAAATATTTTGATTTTACCCACTGCACCAAACGAAAAGGTGGTTTCGTCTAGCCATAGGAGAGTCCAATTGAGAAGGGTTGGATCTGGGGGTTATGTTTTCATCGATTGAGCACCAGGTGGCCGATGCATTCTTCAGGTGGAGACACCCAGCAGTTGACTGGTCGACGCATTCGATGATGCAATAATTAAAAGAATCATCGTTTTCACTCCTTTGTCGCGTCGCTCGCTCTTCAAATTCTTCGTATTCCAAATAATCTCGCAGGATTAATTATTCAAACGGCATTCCTGACTCGGCACACAAATTATTTAATAAAACCCTTACCGTGCTTAGCTCTCATCCACATAGGCTAGATGAGAGTGATTTTCCCTCGCAAATTACCGTTTTCGTAATTAAGCTTAATTCGGGTTTCGGGAATAGAATTAATAATTCAGTCTTTCTTCATTTTCTTTATGACATGTTGCGTGTCGGTTTTTGTAGATAGCGTACCGAGCAGGCTTCCGGTTTGAACGCCTGCAAGATTGTTGGTAGACGCGACGGAGTGAAATTATCTTTCTTTTTGTTCTTGGTTTTTGTTCCATTGGTTGTCCCCGATTCCAGTCGGAAGATACCGGTTTTTTGTTTACTTACGTAACGTTTTTGATTTTGTTATTGTTATTGTGACAGATCGCGTATGGTCTTGGTAGCTGATGGTGGCTTAAAACAATGTCTTTCGTTCCTCCAAATGGCATTAGCATTAACTGGAGTTGAGGAAATTCGTTTACACTTGTAAATGAACTCCAAATTGTAGTAACTCCAATCAAATTCCAAACTTGAACAAATTCAATTCCTTTGTGCAAATTTCTCTAACTGAATGATTCTACGAACCATAGCCTACAAAATGTAGGAAAATGTTGACTTTATAAAAAACTTTACAAAGTAACTTCATAATCTTGTTGTTTATATACAAAAATATTCCATAGTCACCACAAAGTGGTATATAGATCCTGTTAGCCTCCAACTGAATCCCATAATGCTTCTTCGCATGGAATACTTGGAACCACAAACTTAGCCAGCACCAATCACATTTGATATTTCATGTAAACTTTGTTCCTCTTTGAATAGAGGATTTTTTAATATATCAATATCCAGTAGTGTTGGCATAGAAGGCAACAGAGCTGCCAGATCCAGAGTTAACCTTCAAGCACCTATAGGCACCAGCTAGCCGAAAGCCAACTATCCTTCTATGCTCTTTACTTTTTCAATTTATAAAACTAGACAACGTCCAGCTACTCCCTGGATACTTCACCTTATGTGATGCCAAATGAGAGCTCTGGTACCTTCGATAAGGTTAGAATCACTTCTTTCTTTCCTCAATTTTCAACTTTATTCGCAATTTCAGTGTGGGCACCAGCAAACTTTGGACACCAATTTCATACCCATTTCTCAATGGTAAATTTGTTCCAGGTATGTTTTTTTATGATAAATTATCGGTTTTAGGAATTAAGTTATGTGCTATGATCAGTTTGCAATAGCCTAACTCCAACTTGCCTCAATGCCAAAAGTTGACGATTAACTTGAACACTTACGGTCAATCTGAGTTAAGTTTTAATCCTAGTTTATCCTATATTGTTAGTGTATACTAATATAAGGTTATGCAATGTTGCACTTGGCAACAAAAGCAATAAGTAAATTAGGATAGTAACTTGCTCTTCAGTGAGTCCAAGAGAGAACTCGAATGAGCCCCAAAAAGAGCTGAAATAAATTCCACAAAAGGTATATATACAAAATCTACAAACAATAAACAAAAGAAACCTTGAAATCCAAACCAACAATGCAATCTTATGAGTCAAACTCAGCAAAAATATGCACGGGATCATTCTTCTCTTAAATTTCACAAGCATTAAATGACCAAAACAACAAATAAACCTTTAAAGTATTAGCAAAACATTAGAAAACCACTTAAATAGTCAACAAACTCCAATAAAATTAGTTCCAATAGAAAATAACCCATAAAACTCAATCATAACACAAAATAACCAATTGACACTTAATTCTAACCCAATTAACCCGAGAAAAGTTTATTATAATAGAAATTAAGTTTCTCAAAGGCACAAAGCCAATTCCTAGTGACATGGCATAGCATTGTAAACATTCTTGTCTTACATTGTAAATACACACTGGGATCAGCAAACTTCACCCAGCAGTCCAAAAAATAAAATTGATCTTCGTTTAAACAACCATCACACTCAATATCAATCCAAACAAGAAACCCCATCCTATTAAAATTTAAATTATATACTCTTTATACAACCTTTTTCTCTTCAGTTATTCAAACCCCATGACAGTTTGATTTAAATAACATTAAGTGGCCCATGGAACCTCCTAAACAACTGTCAAAATGTCAAAACTGCTGCTTTATAGAAAACTATCTAATTAGGTTACCTAAAGTAATAGTTCCAGTTGAGAACTATTTGGAGTATTTTTAGAAATGGCATTGCTGGACTTTGAAGAATGAAGTTGAATGCAGTTTGTGTTCACACTGCTGTAACAGCACATTCAATTTTAAAGTGGCTTTAATGATAGGTTCATACAGATGTCCAAACTGCAGTGTGCATTGTGGAATTGAAGTCAACTTGACAGAGGTAATTTCCTTACTTCAAATTCGTTTTAAAGTACTTAAATAGAATCACTGCTCGGTTTGTTCTTACAGCAAATGAGATTTTGCAAGATATTCTGGTATTTTGAAGTGCTTCGTGTTTACCAATGTGGACGGTAGCGAATTTGGAAAGCATCAAGTTAATTAGATCTTTATCTTGACTAGAGAAATTTGTATGCTTAAACAATCTCCATTTAATCTAAATAAAGCTGGATCTAGATCTTATCGAATTACTGTCCACTCTAAAGTCCGTGCGCTGGTAAATTGAGAGGAAAAGTGCGCGATCTGATTGGTTGGCAATTTAACACAAGCATTGTTACATAGCAGTAACAATGCAGTAACAATGGCAACCAATCAGATTGCGCACTTTTCCTCTCAATTTACCAGCGCACAGACTTTATATTATTAATCAATTTGAGGTAGAAACTACTATAAAAGCTTGTGATATAAATCCAACTTTATTTTAAACTTGCCACTGTCTTCGCTTCGTACTAACCATGGGCGTCTGTAGGGAGGTCGAATGGGTCGAATGACCCCAGCCCTACTTTGACCAAAGTGACGTGTTATGAGGAAATTTCAAAATCTAGTCTCGACTTATCCCATGATTTTAATTTTTAATTAAAACAAGCCATCTGTTAATTCCACACTTTTGCTCACTATTATACCTCACAACTCACTCATGTACATCATTTTGACCCTTCCCTGGAAAAAATTCCTGCCATTATCCATGGTACTAGCATTTTTTAATATCAAATGAAATTGCTTATTGGTGCAGCCATTTTGAAGGAAGTATATCTTCATTGGTTAATCAAGCGAGTAGCAATTATGAATTTCAAAAAAGTGAACTCTGTACTTCATTACTTTTTGTCATAAAAGGAGAAACCTATTTCACAACAAGTATGTACATTCAGCACAAATAGTTCCTTATCTTTGGTTCATTCATTGGTTATTTAGCAGAGAATTGATTTTTGCATCTCAAGACTGGTAAATGCAAAACTAATAGAATGTTCTTCTTACATCGGTTTTGTATTTCCATGGCAATAAGTAACAGCACAGAATGCAATTATTTGAACTACCACAATTCATCGATTCCAAGATGCACATTCTTTCCATTTTGACAGCTCCCAAATGGTGAGTATGTCATACAATCAATGCGTCTAACGGAAATTAGTGTTTTGCTGTTCTAGTAGTACTGAAAATGAGTGTGCATCTTAGAATCGATGAAATACAGTATATATAGGCAGCCCCCAAACAATTGACTTCCCACCAGAGACGAAGACCTAGGACTATCAGCCTTTCTACAAATCTTCTATTTCTTTTTTCCAAGTAAAAAATTTAATTTGTTTCCTTGACATTTACTTGTTTTCAACAAAAAAAATGAAATGGTTTCAACTTACAAACAAATTTGACTTACAAACAGCATGTCAAAACACAACCCATTCAAACCCCTTACTTGCTCGATTAACCAATCATAATCCACTGCCTGTTTATCCTGACTAAAGAAATATGTCATTGATTATTGACAAAGGCAAACAAAACAAATCATAAACCCTTTATCCCTCCAGCCCAAAATTTATTGAAGGAACATTTGATGAAGTCTACTGTAAATCCTCAAACTCCATTGTCTCAATTGAGTTTTCATTCAATGCTTAATGGGAAAATCGATTTTTTTCTACTGATTGTTGTTTGGACAAACAGCAAAATTATCAAGTGACAAGTTCTCATCAATATCTCAGCAGGAAGTCTGACAAGTTGCACAACATCAAGAGAAGTGCTCTTAACCATAAAAAATAACACCCTTAATTAGGCTTTTAGTCACAAACTATAATTTTCAAAGTACTCTGTCTCATTACTCAGTAAATAAGAAGAAACAAAGTGCTTAGCAACACATGACCAAGTCCAGTTCTAAGTAATCAACTAATTAAGTAAAGTAACATTTTAATTAGTCAGTCCTGTTCATCTTAGTAAAGGGAACATTAATTAGAAGTTAAAACAACTTGTTAAACAAATAGTCCAGTTTCAAGACAAATGGTCAGTGTAAGCCAAAGTTCAGAAGTATTGGAAAAATTAATGGATTTATGTGATTGTAACATGATGCAGCAGTGTTCTGTAGTGCTTAGTCAGGTTTTGAAAGATTAACAAGTTGTATAAGTTCAAAGAAATATAAAAGAGAATATTAATGTGATACTATTCAATCATTAATGACCACTGACCATTGTATAGGAATTTTTGTGTCATCAGCAAATTATTTCTTGTCAGTTTGTTTCTGATTTGATTTTGCACCTTGAATGAATGTTCCTCTCTAACAACTTAAAGGTGACAATATTAGCTGGTGCTCAACTAACTCCTGCGTCATGAATAAATGCATTTCTGCTAAGAGCAAACTTAGAATAAGTGTTTGGCTGCACATCACTAGCCTTATTCATCTTTAAGTTTTAGTTGATTACATCTACTGTACTGTCTTCCAGTAAAAGTTACGCATCTTAGGCATCTTTCGTGCCATGCTTTTCCACACATTCATTCATTCATACAGGAGAAAAACCATTCAAATGTCATTATCAAGTTGGCAATATTAACTACTCCGTAGGTCATTGTATACGACTTATAAAATAAGTCGTATAAGTCAAAGAGACTTCGAACACACCTACTTTCATTATTGGAATATCAGTCATCAAGATATTGACATAAAGTATAGTCAACCAGCCATTAATCAAATTTTTGGTGTTATTGGCATCATTACTTGATTTAAAGAGACACCACATCACTGACACATTACACATTACTCAATAGACCAACCCAAACTGCAATGCAATTCCATTCATTTGCACTACCTTCAAATCCTACACATTTCTTTAAGACTTGCAAATAGCTCCAATGACCTTAAAGATGACCCTGCAAGGCAAATGTAAAGTCATTGATAAGTTTCCACACATGACTTCCTAAACCCTGCCCTTTAGACCTGTTTACAGACCTTTTTTCAACAAACCCACAAAGCAAATGTTGATAATTCCATCGAATGAAATAACAAAGGGTTAACTTAAGTTTTTGAGGTTTCCGAAATCCATACTTCAAATTCGGAGAAGTTTCAGCAAATATTGATCGTTTTAAATCCGTTTATTTTTTCATTTTATCTGTTGACACTCATTCAAGCCTTCTACTCTTGCTAAGTAGATATGGCTTATACATAATCCAGTCACTGTTAAGTAATGAATTGAAACCTAATACATGATTTACTAGATTATCCAAAGCCCCAAATGACCAGGAAATGCAACTTGCTTTGAATTTTCAATGCATTTATTGATTTTTGGCCCTTATTGTTAATATTGCTGCTCTTCATCTCATCTTTAAAAATACACAGAGCTATAATAGGAAGATTCATTACACTACATCTGATAGCTGAATTTATCATGGGAGCAATCCTTGTCCATATACTGTGGCTTCATGAATTGATCATACCATGAAAACACCATGGAGATATGGTTGCATAGTCACAATTCCCCAGATATATTAAAATCCTTGAGTATTGTCATTTTCCTCAGTTAGGACTCTTATACAATTTAATTTTCTTTTGTGGTTTCTTTTTAATATAGAAATATTTAATTGTTTTTCAAAATTTGGAATTTTGGAATGCTATGTTGCTAGGAGTTATAAATGAAATGAAGTGAAAATTTAAAATTCAAAGCACATTCTAAGGTAAATTAAGGAATAGTCAAGATAATTTTGTTATTTTTTAAAATGAAATAATCAATGCAGAAAGGTTGTTTTTAAATATTTGTAGGGTTTATAATATTGTAAGTGATCAGAAAAATACCACTTGTAATTTCACAAGTGACGAGGAAATTATTGAAAAGTTTCTCCTTCAAAATATTGAAACAGAATAATGATATAAATGTGTCAAAGGCACAAACATGTCAAAGTTCCTGAAGGTTTCCGTACATGGAAGTCGAAACTTATCGATAATTTCCTCATTACGAGTGATAATTTTTTTCATTCTCCATGATAAATGTTTCTTGACACGTTGAACTTGAAAAATTTAATGTGATAATTTCCTGTTCACAAATGATATTTGGTCGTTTATATCACGAATCAAAGTCCAAACAAAATTATTGCTGTAATTTTTTTACTACAGAATCCACTATTAGCACAATTGACCAATTCAAACATTTCTCAGTTTCTTATTGGCTGACATTTAATAATATTTGATGAGTGATATAATTTTTGTAATTTTCTCTTCCATTATTTCCGTCGCTGATTGGCCGATTCGAGCGTTCGTCAGCTTTATATTTAATGTTATTTGATGTGTTATCAAAGACATCTAATTCCATGTTAATTATAAATCTAACTTATAATTAACATTAACATAAGTTTTGTTCTCCACAAACTCTCTATTGAGTAAATAGAGAGTTTTCGGAGAACAAAACTTATGACTTATAAATTATAAATTCCATGTTAATTATAAATCTAACTTATATTTAACATGGAATTTATAAGTTATAAAACATAAGTTTTGTT
>JAQIXT010001617.1:0-14599 GCA_034700445.1 Stenotaenia linearis
AGTTCACCTGCGTCCGTTGACCCTCCCCTTTCTATCTCCCCTCTATGAGTACACCTTTTTTTCTCACCTTCACGGCTCAAAAACAGGGTGGTTTCAGTTTGTTGCGATAATAACTTCGTAAATTTTACCAAGAAAATCCTTGGATCGGTCCAAATTTTTCACCAACGAACAAACCCACGCACGCACGAGATATGAATAAAAAAAAAATTAAAAAAGCTGCTGGACTTTATAAAACAGAGATCGGATTTTGGTATAAGAAGGTTTAGATCGGGTTCGATTTCCCAATAGAGTAAGAATAAGAGAAAGAGAGAACGAGAGAGAGAACGAACGTGTCTTTCAGACTTCATCGTATCGAGGTTGCATCAACTTCACCGTACCCAGAATCAGATCGGTTCGATTCTTCCATTCCAGAAATAGAGAGAGAAAGAACTAAGTCAAGTCCATTTCTCTTTTATTTCAAACATTTCCCTCGGTCCCTCGTTTTATCTCGGCCAAAAAGTAAAATTTCTCTTGTTCCCATCTTTCTATCTTTTTTGGAGCAAAACTTTTATTTTCGTTCGATTAATTCAACCTCCGATCTCTCGGCTTTAATACTTTAATATTTTTTCTTTTCTTTAGCAGAGCCTGACCTGATTTTTCTCACCCGCGTCTCTCGTTCGCTTCGTTGCCAACGCACGTCCGCTCGTTAGCAGCGCCACTCTAGCTCTTCCCTGACCGCGCTCTCCCCCGTTTCCCCTTAATCCCCCTTCCTTCCCTGCTCCTCCCTTCCGGCGTTTCCTTCCCCTCGTGTGTCAGCGGGTGGGAGCCGCGTTCGCTATTCAACGCAGCACGCACTGCCACGATTAGCATAACAAGAAGGGAACGCTGCGGACGCCTGCATGACACGCACACCCGATTTAATGCGCCGCCGGCTTCGACGGTGAGCGCTGCTTGTAAAGAGGGGACGGGAATGAGACGACGTCCACTCTCGCGTTTCGGGATTATCGGCAGTCAGGCGTTTCCTTCCCTCTGAACCGGGCGTCTTTTAATTTTCGTATGACGTCGTGGTTGCCACGCCAACGCAGATTAAACGTGCCGTCGAGTCTCATTGGGCGCATTAAAAATAAGGACCCGACGACGGCGTTTACGCTGAGTCGCCGAAAGCAAAGTGGCGTTTTTCGTCAAATGCCGAGGCGTTCGTATCCGGAACTGACGTCATGCGCCGTGGTCACGAGTGGGAGAAAGTGAAGGAATGGCGAGGGAGGTTCTTCCTTCCTGCCGAAGTGGGAAGGGAGGAGAGAAGGGAGTCAGCCTGCCCGCCAGCGATAAAATATTAACGCTATAAAGGAGGGGAAGGAGGCGAAGGAGGGAAAAATCGGATGAGATAAAAAGACGAAGCG
This sequence comes from Stenotaenia linearis, assembly GCA_034700445.1. Classification (NCBI taxonomy): domain Eukaryota; kingdom Metazoa; phylum Arthropoda; class Chilopoda; order Geophilomorpha; family Geophilidae; genus Stenotaenia; species Stenotaenia linearis. Next base: position 1,380 of record JAQIXT010001617.1, read on the forward strand.
CGCACGCGCCTAGTTTGGCGCCAATGTTGAGCGGCTGAATCCTGGAGAATTTAGACGGACGACAGTCAACAGACACGCAACTCTTGCTTGCAATATTGCAAATATGTCTGTTTTTGTCTTGTCTGATATTTTTGTACAAATGTAAAAATAAGAATTTTTGATATCTGAAAATACCCGAAAAGTATTGTTTTAATTAAATTCGATCAAATCTGATGAAATTTCTTTGTATTTCACTCGAACAACAGCTGAAAAGTCTATTCACTACAAAAATTTAAATAAATTCAATGCATTATGTCAAAATAAGAGAATTTTAATTGATGTAGTAAAAATAGAGGAAAAATTATTTAAATAAAAATACCAATCTCGATGCGTTTTTACATAAATTGTATATAAGTTTATCCTATGAATTAAATTTTTTTATTCGGTATATGTTGTTGATGCGTCGCGGATCGTAGTCATTAACGCCAATTTGCTGTTCCCAAAGGCCCTTCAGCACATTTACGCCAGGGGCGGAGTCCACAGGGGGATTAAAAAAGTTTAGCGCGTCCCAGCAGGCGCCACAGCGACTTTAAGCCAATTTCCGGTTGCCCGTATGGCGGCGTCCCTCGGCGGTCGCGAAGGTCGCTAATCACACGCGACACCCTCGTCCCGCGCGTCCCACTCTCGCCTGCAGTACGTTTGAGCGTCCATTTTTTTTTTATAACGAGGTTTTTTGCTAGTCTCGCGCTCGCGCTCTTTTCCTATTGGCCCGATGTTTGCAGCAAAATAAATTCGACGTGGTGATGAGCAACTGGCGTTGCTAGGCAACTGATATCACGCCGAGGCTCAACGCCAGTTGTGTGTTTTCTTGTCAGCGTTCCTAAACAACTTCCCAAACAGATAATTAGTGCACTGCGGTCCCAGAAATAAAATGCGTTGCAATCGGATTGTCGTGAATATGCAATAATCAAACTCTTAATACGTCAATTCCATTTTATTTTATCTGGATAAATTTTTTTGAAAATTATTTTTTATAACAATCTATGTTTCTTTAACACTAACCACTATTTTTATAAAATTTATAACTCAATGGTAAAGTATAATTTCTATTGAAAGATGTAACTTCACTTTTTTTCTAAAACCAAACTAGTTTTATCAGAAATTCTGAGATTCTTAAAAAAAAAAAAAAAAAAAAAAATTAAATTTATAAGCAAATTTATAAACGTGTAATTTACATAACATCAAAATGAGTTTTTAGTAATGTATTTTGAATTCGAGATCATAAGCTGGATTTTCTTTGTAATTTTTGTGGTTTAACTAAAGAAATAAAAATAATTACGTAAATTTCGTGGAAAAATACACAGTAAGAATTATTTATACTATTTAAATTTATTGAATGTCAATTTTGGTCTTTTATAGCATATGCAGAATTTCTTTCAACACCAGATCCATCATTTTGTGACAAAATATTAATATTTTCTTATCACTTGTTTACGCAAGAAAATTAAAAAATTCCTCACGAACTAAAATTAGACCAAACATGCGCGGGGAAAAAGGCAAAAAAACAGCGAATAATTTTTCGGTGTTGGATTTCCAGGTGTGTCACGCAACCTAAATGTGACTCACAGTCACAGCGACACGAACGACAGAGCATGCGTCAGCGCCGAGGTGCACGTCCATTAAGCGCCCTCTCTCTCCCTCGTTGGCTGCCACCTGATCACTCGTCAGTGGCGTCGTCGTGCAATGCGGGTTCCCCCCCATCTTCCTCCCCCTTCCCTTTCCCTTCCGATCGCCTCTCTCTTCTCCCTTCCCTTTCCGCTCGCGGCTAAACGCTTTACGTAATTCAGGACGCAATTACGTTACTCACAACGCACTGTTCCAACGCATATTAAAGATCTCTCGAATGGACGTTCCCTCCATTTCTTCTTGAAGAACGCTTGTCACTCCACTCGCTTTTTTTTTATTCTTTCTCGACTTCTCTTCATAGACCCTTTGTGGCGTCAGCGTGACCTCCCCCCCACCCTCAACAACCGGTTCTGATACCTCAATTTATGATGCACTTTGCGACGCTATTTCTAATTAAACGGCTAGCTTGGAAGTGTCTTTTCCCCTTGTCTGATGCAGCAATGTTGGATTTTGAGGTGTTGCAAGAGTTATCAAGAAATTGATTCATTTCATCGCTAATAATTTTCAAACTAAGGAAAACACTTCTGCGATTCAGAATTTTTTTTGCATTGAGAAAGGGCGAAAGATTTACGTTTTCGATACAAATAAAGTACGTAAACTAAATTATCATAAGAAATTTTTTTTTCACAAATACCTTTTTCTTACGAGACCTCAAGGCCTCATAAGCTTTACTTTGCACTGAAGTGCTTCGTAATATAGAAATCAGTTAGAAATGGATAGTATTGTTCGTACGCGACATTTTACACCCCCATAGCAATGAACGATAAACCTAATACCGTATTTATCGATATAAACGTCGCCCCGTATTATCGCCGACCCCGTTTAATCGCTCCAGCTCCTACCCCTCTTTTGGAATAAACACCACCCCGAATTGCCGCCGCACTGCTAGTGCCGCAAAACATCGGGGAAACAGTAGAGAGCTTTAGCGAAACCAAACTTGTAATGTGTAACTTATAAAATTCCGTGTTAACTACAAGTTAGACATGGAATTAACATGGAATTTTTATATGTAAAGGCTTGTGCCTTTTCAACCCAGAGACACAATAGAGAAAATTAGCAGAGCCAAACTTCTAACTTGGAATTTTACAAGTTAGAAGTTTGGTTCTGCTAAATCTCTATTGTGTGGCTGGGTTGAAAAGGCGCAAGACTTTACATATTAAAAGGCTGGTGCCTTTTTATCCTATCCATATTATAGTTACAGTAATATGTACCACATCTACGTTTTGTATGTGTGCCGTCATCGTTTTATCGCCGTGCCCGAAGAAACGCTGCAGCCCGCTTATTTGGAATAAACGCCACGGCGTTTAATTCAATAAATACGGTAATTGGTGTAAGAACATTACATAAAGTAAACCAGTGATTTGTCAGAACAGAGTCCAGGAAACTTCCTTTTTGAGCAGATAATGTACATAAGCAATCCCATTGCAGCCTTAGTTTTTTGATTTTTTAAAAATAATTGGCATTGAAAATTGAAATGATCAAATTGTGACTGAAAAATGGATGCAATGAATATTCATCGAGTGAATTTATCTTCTAATTACTTGATTACGTGTTAAAAAGTTACAACGATTGCAAAATTGTGATAAATGTTAAGATTTAGATTTTGTGTATTTGCTCATTTATTTTTATAGTGATCCAATGATTGAAAAAGTGATTGGCCTTGTAACCTTTTCAAGATTTAATTTGTTTAATTATTCTTTTTACCATAATAATCATTTCAGAACGATACGAAAATGATGGGGGAAATTATATATTATATTTGCATTTGTACTTTTCAGAATAAAATTAGTAAAAAAATTGCTGGCATTGTTGTGTTAATTTTTTTTCCTCTTTATAACATTCGTTACGACTGTTTACAATTAAAAATATCTAAAACAAATACAAAAATGGAATTCCACACAGTAGATGAACATCGAAGTATTTCAACGAGGAAAACGCCGAAAAGATTAAAGATTTGTGGAAACTACTAAAATTGCGTTAAAAACATAAAATGACACTGATGTAACTTTAAACAGAAGCTGATTTTAATGAAAAATGTAGGAATTAACATTTTTCATTCCAAAAACTTAAATGTTAAATTTAGATTTTAAATTTTTGAATTGTTCAGTAATGACTATTCAATCACAGTTACTTCAAAATTAAATTAACGGAAAACGATTGTTACTGCATTTTATTTCGCAATATCATATTATTTTCTTCTGAAGAATCGTCAACCATTGACGTATAATTTTATTGAATTTATTGACTCGCAATTTTTCCTTGATTTAACCCGAAAATTCCAATAAGTAAAAAGTAAATTGTAGATTCTTCCTGCGATCTAAAATTAAACTAATTTCAACCGCAATTTGGTAATTTGTAAACAATAAATAATAAATATTAAAATAGAACATCGGCCATTTTCTATTTTTCGGCACATAAATTGATTAAAGGCGTGAGACATAGGGGGCTGGACTCGGGGAATGGAAGGGAGGAACGCCATGGGGCCCGTAAATCACAGCACCAGATAACGATCGCAGTGAAATACGGAGAGAGGGGTGGGTGCCACCAAGAAGGAAGGGAGAAGGGGTGGTATTTGGCACGCCAGTTGCCGCAGGCGATTTGTCGGGAGCGAGGAACGCTCTGCCAGCATCACAACGACTGAGAAAAAGCACAGGACGAGTCCACAGAAATAAGGCACCTTATTCTGTGATGGGTCCACTACCAATTTCGTAGGACGATTCGTTTAACATCTCTTCCGGTTAAACGAGTCGCGATACAATCGGATTTCGTAGTTCTTGGTAGATTGTTTGAATATTTTAATGGCATAAACTTTAAGATGTATATCAGCTGGCGGAAATTAGTGACAAATTGTTTTATTTTGCATTCGGTAATTTATTGTTTATTTTCTCTCTAAAAATTTAAAGCAAAAGGTGAATTTTTTCGTTCGAAATAACGTGAAATTCTGATAAATTATACTTGTGCATAAAACCAAGAGAAATTTTTTGTGCACGAAATAAAACGTGAATAACTATATAATTAAAATAATACAATAAAATTATTATCTATAATATATATATAAAATAAGGCATAGTCACGAGACAATCCCAAACCGTTCTATCGTGAAGTACAGGAAGACTATTTTGTTTGTTGAATATTGTTGAATATTGAATAATGTGTCAATTGTTAGAAACTTTTTTAAATACTGTTATTCAGACATATGCATGCAACAAAGTCGTATCAGCGTTAAAAGTTTTGTTAACCTCTTCTATTTTCTCCAATTTTTTTTTTATTATACCACTCATCAAACGTCATCAAACGGTCGGCCAATCGGAAGCCGAGAAATGTTTGAATTGACCTACACTGATAATACGGATTAATACGGATATCAGTGGCCAACTTTAGACTTCGATTCGTGGTATAATCTTACCGAATACCAGTCGTGACGGATGATTATCTCATAATTTTTCCTCATTCTCCACGTTCACCATGCTAGAACTGGCCATAGGCCAGTTCTAGCATGATAACTCATGTGGAGAACTCGGAAAAATTATCCCGATAATCTTCCCCGTTCAAGCCCGATCCCATTTATTCCTAACAAATAGTAGCAGATCGATTGGTTTGAAGAAAACCCACAGTTCGAGATCTTTTTGATTCGGATAACGTTTCGTTCGTACGAAAATCTACCACGCGGTCAAACAACTGGAAGAAGATAGTCGAATCCTACGTGAAAAAATCAAAATGGCCGACGATAAGAAAGCAGAGTATAAAGCCGATATTCCGAAGTTCAACAGCAGAAATTATCAAGAGTGGGCATTCCTTGTTCGTATGTTATTGCAGAATCGAAAATTAACGACGTATATCGAAAAGGAAGTTGCGGAGCCCAAAAAGTAAGAAAAACGCTTTTTTAAAGACCTCTTTTTAACACTTTGTATTACTTTTAACGAATTGTATTTTATTGGTTTTTTTCACTCTTTTTTTGTGATTTTTTTATGTAAAACATTTTTATTTTGCAAAAAAAGGAGTGGCTCTTCTGGAGCCCCATATAATAACAACAAACTGATTTTAGGTGGATTAATTTCAGTCTTTACATTAACCGTTGTAAAATATGTCTTATGAAATTTTTAGGAGAATACGAGGCATAATACATGTTTTCTATGCAAGAAAAAAATAACATTCTATAAAATTTCTCATTATTTAATGGCGATGAGCGTGCACCACTTTGTTTTACACATTTCACACATAATTTCAACCTTGAAACAATAAAAAGCAGTTAAACAATTCAATTGGAGTCTAATCAACAACAAAATACAATTTTTTAGCTAAGTATTTAGCTAAAATTTAGAAATTCTTACGAATTCTTACCTCTCGATCCAACAAATCCAAGATGGCGGCATAGAATCGATTCAATAATCTAAAGAATCCACGTTTGAGGTGGATTATTAAGAATCAGATTCTTAAAAAATGACGCGTTTTGCGTCAACATCCGGTTTGAATAATTCGATTCTCTAGAGGATCAGATTATCAAGTTGATTTTGAATTATTTACATACGAAAAAAGAAATAAATGAAATTTATAAGCAAAGTAAAGTTTTATAAATTTTTTCTGCATATAATTTGTGAGTAAGAATTTGATTTTGGGATTTGTTTAGGAATTGCCATAAACAATATTCTCTTTACACATGGAAGTCACAATATTAAAAAAATTCATTAATTTTTCCACCACAAAAATTACAAAACGAGAATTCGTATCAAAGTTTCGAAAATTTCGACAAGATTTTCTTCACATTTCTTACGTAAATTCGTTTCGATATAAAAATTACCTACGGAATCTAAAAAAAATTCGTAAAAATTGTATACGAAAAACCAAAAGTTTTTTATTTACTGAAATTACATTTCTGCAGTGTTCGGCCTTGGTGACCCATTTAAAACTCGGTCCCCTTCAATTGCACTCCCTTGTTTTTTCAAGCCAAGGGGTATCCAAAGGGGTGCCAAGATCAACCATGGCGTCTGATCCATCATCTTCCCATCGTCAAATTTTTCTCGCAATCCAAAAAATGTAAAAACAAAAAAAATTAAAAAATTAAAAAAAAAGTTTTAAAAAAAAGTCTCCAACATCACGTGACGTTGGCTGAATCCCGAACGGTGCTGATAGTGCGAACGCGTCTTCGCTTGTCTGGGCGTCACGCGGGTGTCGTCGACGCACCTGACGACAGCACGTTCGCTCGCGGGCATTGCTTATCACGGGAGACGCAGCGGGCGATCGATTCTTCCACCCAATACGGCCTCCTATCATTTCCGCCACACTAAGCCGATAAACAGCGCCGAACGAACGCGGCTTTCTCTCGCTCGCTCGGCCCTCGCCATCGTTCGTTAACGACCCCCAGGTGCAATGGTGAGGTGTGGACGCCTAAAGAAATCCAAAACATTGCGCGACGGAACGGGCACGAATTGCTGTATCGTTGCATGTGTTCGTTTCATTCGTCTGGGTTGAAAGGGGAATGCTCGTTGACTGCACTGCGAGTCGCTTTGTTTAATTAAGGCGAAAAGAAGGCATTTCGATCATGTCTTCAAGCAATTCGATGATGGACTTGAGTAGCCCGTTCGGTTGTTTGGCCGAAAAAGAAATTTTTTAAAGTTTGAGAGTCGAGGGCAATGACGAATGCTGATCACGATTCACCGGGCGGTTGTGAGGTCGGCCGCAAACGGGGCCGATAAGTCGGGGTCGTAGGTTGAGATGGAGTAGGAATTATGCGGGAATAAAATTTGTTTTTCGAAGATAATTTTTTTGTTGTTTTAATAGAAGTCATTTCAAATTTTATGATTTTTATTTCTAGTGACTTGTTCTAATATGAAAACTGTGTGAAATGAACCGAGTAAATTTGTCTTTTAACATTTAAAAAAAATTGTTATGGGCATCAAATTAACAGCGATTTCTTTATTTTTAGCACGAATTTGAAAGTTCCGTGACAATAAACACTGCTGCACAAATAGCTCTAAAGTTAACTAGTCTTATAACGCTGAGAAAATCTAAAAACCAAGCCGAAATTCGCCTCGTGCTTCGTCTAAATTACGAGGCAACGCTTCACAAGTAAAAAAAAGAAGAAAAAAGGAATTGGAAATTTAAACCGGAACACAACAAGAAGTCGTTGACGTCACCGCGCTAGTGGTGTTCGAAACGGCAATCGATAACACTTATTCAGAGCATCAACCCTTTCGATGTCCACGTCCACGTGTCGGCGTTAGGAATGCACAACACGGACTCGAGTTCGTGGACCCGATCTCGAGTGGTGCCGATCTCGTTTACATGGAGATAGCGTTCTTCCGGTGGCCTCGCGCCACCCACGGCGCCATATCCCCGCCACTCACTCCACCCTCCTATTTCGGCAATGGAAGAGCGGCCACTTCTCTGTGCTGACCGCCTGGGTGCGTTCCAAATGGGTCACCCGTGGTTCGAAGTGTGAGGGGCCTATTGCCAGCGTCCAATCAAATTACTCCCCCGCCAGATTTCATTTCCGGCTGGCGACTGACTGCGGTGTGAGCACGCGTACGTCTCGTGTCTCATAAAACGCTGCAGAAATTTAGGTGTAGGTGAGAAAAACAACTCCCCAAGAGGAAGGGCATACTTTTAATGATTTGTATGTGGAGAGTTATCGTATTGTTTAGATTTTGGGTTAAATAATTTAGGTTTCAAAAATAAAATCGAGCCTTGCAAAAAGTGAATTTTTGGAAATGAAAAAAAAATGTTGAAAAAAGGCAGTGTTGGCGTTTATCACTTTGACACGTATGGAAGAGACGAACGTCGAGGGAAAGGGAGAGAGAAAGAGAAGAGCGCAGAAAATGGTAGGTAGAGGAGGGAGGGGGTCGCGGGTGAGGGAGTGGTGGTGGTGGTGGATGGGAAAAAGAGAGAACCGCGCGCCGCGCGGCATTCAGGTTTCGTTCATTCTACCGAGAGGGGGAACGAGGAGCGCGGTGCCCGGCAGCCAGGGCGTCTCTATCGAACGGCGCGTTTAATTCCGCCTTGCATCCTGGCCCGCCCTCTAGTAGAGGGGAGATGGGAGGATGGTGCGGGAAGGGGGAAGAAGAGAGAGAGAACGTCGAACACACGGTGCCGCCAGCCAAGCCCCCGGTATGGCGAAGTCTGTTGCCAGCAGATGGGAAAATGCGATGAGCAAACGATTACAAAGTCGAGTTAGAACGAAAGATGCAGGCGTGTTGTAGGATGTGAGGAACGCGAACCGAACGTCCATTGTGGTCAACCAGTTGACCAAAACGCGTTCTCGAAAGAGACGCGCGTGTCTTGCAAGCTGAAAACGTTCCGTTTCTCTTCGGCGTCGAACGTGCGTTCCAACTCCTTTTTTTCCCCCTTTTACGCCCCACACGCAACGAACCTCACTACGACGAACTTTTTTTTCACTTCTCGTTAACTCGAAACCCCATTCCCGTCACTGCAGCTGCGAATGGATTCGCCCGTGGACAACGAGCGAGCGATCGCCCCAGGGACGCTGGCCTCTCACCCGGCGTCCCTCTCGTCAAGGGTCGCTGTGTGGAGGTCGCAGCCGTTGCTAGGCGACAGATGGCAACGACGTGAGTGTCATCCAATTACTCCCGCCATCCAGTCGGTGCGTGGTAAACATCTTACAAACTTGAACCACCACGCCTAATTACAATTTCCCTCATTTTTTTTCTACTTTTTTTTATATTTCCAACTCCTCTGTCCCCTTTTTTCCACTCATTAATCCGAATTTTTTTTGTTTTGCCGGTACTACTCGCCGCGGTCGTAAATCTTGCAATTCGGTGTAGCGGGGTCCGATCGGTGGGCGTTATCTGAACGCGCGATCGACTGCTGGTGCCGCGAGCGAGGCGCAAGCCGCCCTCTCCTCGCTCGATGGGGCGCGCGACGCCGTCTAATCCTGCGGCCGAGGCTCGGCGCCCCGAGGGAAGATGAAAGCGTTCCAGCCGCCAATGTTCAACCACCCTCCACTCTCTCTCGCACCGTATCCCCCTCTCCACAACACCCAACCTTGCAGTCGCGTCGATTTAAAGTAGACAGTCCAGTTGGAAAATCAACAGTTTCTGAATTTGTTTTTATGCTCTTGCTTCGAGATCGCTCTTTGGCATATCCGGTTCAGTTAAGGACTTGAAATTTAAAGGTCATAGAGGTCTCTTTGTGAACTTAGCGACCGGGCATTTTCAAGTTCCTGTCCAAACCGGAAATATCACCTTAGTATCATCCAAATATAAATGGAATATGCAAATACAAAGCAATCTAAAAGGCGGTCCAACAATAATACAAAAAAATATTTTTATTTTGGTCAATGTATTTTCAACAATATTTTCAACTACTTCCGGTTTGTAATTGTTTTTGTATTTTATTTGAGACTTTTCACTCGTTTGTCGGTCTTTTGTTCTTTTTCTCTTCGATTAACTGTGCATGGGCGTTTCCTCCACAGTAAATTGGCATGCGTTTCTACGCATGCGCAACTCGAATTTCCTTCTTTTTTTTTCTTTTTTTCCCCCATATATATACTGTATATATATATATATATATATATAAACATACATTATTTTATATATATATTTATTGCGTTTGCAGCCATTGAGTGCGGTCCATTTTGTTTGTCTCGTGAGAATTGCGAATTCGAGTCCCAGTAGACGTAGCACTCGTCTCGATTCGACAGAAAACGGAAGGTGTTTGTGTGAAAACGTGAAAAGGTCGTGAAATTGTTGTCTCGCATCCACCAATCCACTCTACGACTAATTGAATTTACAGCTGAGTGAGACGCCCGTCGCTCGAAAGGTGTAAAAGACCTGACCCAACATTCTCCAATGCAAAGTGGTAGAAAAGACAAGCTTCATTAACGATAAGATCATAATTTTCTCTCCGTACACACACCACATCACGATTCACAAAGCAGATTTAATAAAAATAATAAAAAAATAATATAAAATAAAATTCGAAAGAGGCGTTACTAGGTTTCTCTAGGTTAGGTTGATGATCGATAAAAATGGTTGATCTGAAGGAAAAATAGTGACTAGGAAATATAGCCAAAACAAGTCGTCAACCTATGTCATGTTGAAAATTTTTCTGATTTAAAAAAAATAATTTTAGAGAATATGTGTAGAATTAGCCTGGGGTTATTGATACGTAGCAGTCACGCGTGGCTATTTATTTGTACATACGTACGTACGTATTTTTTCAAAATAAATCATGAAAATTATATTTTAGGTACAAGTACAGTACACTCTTAGAAAAAACAGTGTAAGAAAGGTGTTTGAGGGCTCTAAACACCTACAGTTTTTAAGGTGTGTAAAATTACAGCTTTTACAACAACAGAACACCCCTAAAGGTGTAAATCGACACTGTTTTTTCTAAGAGTGTACCGTGTGAATTTCACAAACTGGAAAGCTCAAGATTTACAAAATATACAAAAATCAGGTTAAATATTAACCTTGGAGCGTATTTTATTAAACAATCCTTTATTTAGAAATTAAAATTTCAAACTGGAAAGAAAATTTTAACCTTTAATTTTATTGTTCATGTTCAAATGTAGATCATTGCAACAACGCTATGCAATCCATTGTTGTCCCTGCTACCACAAATAAGTATCGCCAGAAGTAAATTTATAGGTAAGTTTGCTTGTATGAACGTTGACTTTCCGAGATCAACGTGCAACACGCGGATTCGGTACACGTATGGATCTGTACGTAAACACATATAGAGCTACATGTAGGCAAGTTCTATACGTGTTTATGTGTCCGCCATATATACATGTAGACACATAGAAACATTTCTACATGTCTATTCGTGTATACGTTTTTTAGTATACGTTTTATGTATAGTTATCAATTTTGTTAAATATTTCGCAAAGTTTCTAATAGGCAGCTATCATTAGTGATAGCCAGTAGCAGGGACAACAGTGATGGGATTTTATATATAAATATCAGAAATTTATGTAGTCTTAGCTATGTACAACTGTTTAAATATTGATTATTGATTAATCATTTATTAGATTTTGAGGAATATTAACTTATAAGGTTTAAATTTACGTTAATTATAAATCTAAATACCGTCTGCTGCAACAAATGTGCTTTGGGTTGATTTTTTGGACCCTCAAAAAGGATAACAAAGTCCCACTTTTAACCATTTCAACTCTGCAGGTGGGACTTTGATACACCTATTGAGGGCCTACTAAATCCACTTTAGGGGCTGCTTCAGTTTGGTGACACCGAACTGCATTCTCATCGCGCGTGGTCTGGTCAGTAATAACTAAAGAATCTATATGGTAATAAAATCAAAGTTTTGTTCTCCTCAAACTCTATGCTCTTAAAAAAAACAAGGAGTACCGTATTTCTTTGATTAAAGGCCTGGGCCTCTATTTCACTTTACATAAAATAGCGAGCAGTAAGAACAAAGGATTCCTTTGTTTAAATGCAGCCTATGTTCGAGGCCGGCCTTTAATCAAAGAATACGGTTAAGGAGTAAAATTTTACTTCTGAAGAAGTGTTTATACTGCTAAAGTTTTCATTCACACTCAAAATACACTGAAAAAATGGTGAATGAAGTGTAAAGTGTAAAATAAGCGTTATAAGGGTGGTTTGACACCAATTTCCTGTACATATTTTGGGACAGTATAGCAAACTAACTGTAGATAAATCATTGAGACTGTGCCTAAGGATAATAAAAGGCACAATTCTCCCTCCAATGATCAGTTTCTCATTGTCAGTAGTATTTTATAAAAGTATTTTGAAAAAGTATTTTCCAAACTAGAATATTTTCTAGTTACAGAAACATATTTTGAAAATACTGAAATAAAATAATGTTGAAAAGTATTTTGAAAATAAAATAATGCTGAAAAGTATTTTGAAAATAAAATAATGCTGAAAAGTATTTTGAAAATAAAATAAAATAGTATTTGGTATTTTCAAAATAAAATAATATAGTATTTGATATTTTCAAAATAAAATAAAATAGTATTTGGTATTTTCAAAATAAAATATTATTTGGTATTTTCAAAATAAAATATTATTTGGTATTTTCAAAATAAAATATTATTAGGTATTTTCAAAATAAAATATTATTTGGTATTATTTGGTATAATACCACGAGTGAACGGAAGATTATCGAGATGATTTTTCTGAGTTCTCCAACTGAGTTATCATGCTAGAAATGGCCTACGGCCAGCTCAAGCCAGTTCTAGCAGGGTGAACATGGAGAACGTGGAAAAATTATCTCGATAATCTTCCGTTCACTCGTGGTATACGGCTGATTATACCACGAATCAAATGTCTAAAGTTGGCCACTGATAATACATTAGTATTATCGCTGTAATCTGATATTATCAGTGTAGGTTTGATTGGTCAATTCAAACATTTCTCGGCTTCCGATTGGCAGATGTTTGCTGACGTTTGATGAGTGGTATAACCAAAATAAAATACAAGGGCAGTTTGCACCAGAGCGCGTTCCACTGGAGAGTGTTCCACTGGAGAGCGTTCCACTGGCGAGCGTTCCACTGGAGAGCGTTCCACTGGAGAGCGTTCCACTGGAGAGCGTTCCACTGGAGAGCGTTCCACTGGAGA
>JAQIXT010001618.1:0-14588 GCA_034700445.1 Stenotaenia linearis
CAACAACATCGTACTTGTATAATTCTGACCATAACTTTGGAACTGCAGCATTAAGCAGTAGTTCAGTCAAATGAGCTAGTCATTACCAGCAAAGAATGAAATAACCACTATGTTCGCATGGTCGTAATATTTTAAGAATATTCCGTCTGACGGTAAAATTTTCAGAATTTTACCAACATTCAAACATTTTATGTTTGCAAGATATAGAATATTACGCCAGAGTCGTAAAATCTTCACTGCTCATGCGCTTGACCAAATGAGCCATTTAAATATCCATATCTGTCCAGGTGACAATACTTATTTTACCCCTTCATTTGGCTTCGACCCTTACATGTAAACACTACAACTAAGACAAAATTTGTCATTTTCATTTCCTAACATCTTAATAAACTAACAAAACGTTAATTCCACAGCTCTATTACCCTTATTACCTTTTAATTCATACTCTAACATGCCTTAATAAACAACCACACGCACATTAATTACTCGTATTTTATCCCCAACACTCAAAGACATTCCCAAACAGCTCCCCACCTCATTTTTATATTATTTGTCAGATTTCCCTTTTTATTATCGTGTATTCACACTTTATTTGATCATCACGTGACTTGATTCACGATGGCGCGTGCCTTCTCAGTCATTTTCGGTTCGCAGAGTCCACAAAAGAAGAAAATAAAACAATTTTCTGTCTCGATAGGGGTCTGTTGGGACTCAGCTACCAAGTCCAGGGGTGTGGGTGACTGAGTACTCAATAGACTGGGGTCTGCGGGGCCCAGAGAAAAGATTTTAATATCACGTAGGAGGCGCCAACAGGTCTATTCAAACTACGGTGCATTGCATGGGCGGATATTTTATTCAGGCAAACTTCATATTGTTGAAGGCAGCTTGTGTCACGTGACCTGGTCGATGTCAAAATAGTTGACTGAGATTGCGAGCGTGGTGGGTTGCAGCAATACAGGCTTAGAAATGGCCAATTGGGGCGTTGGAGAGGGAAATAAGGATTTTTTAATAGTCAGTTTTATTTAATAATTCTTGGAAATATGGAAACCAATGGCTTTGGGTGTTTTTTTATTACCATATAATAAAATAATAAAAAATTCAGGTTTTAGATGAATTTTTTTTAAATTTTTTTTATTTTACAAATAGAGATTTTTGGTTTTGAGTCATAAAAAGTGAAAGAAAATGTTTGGTCTGTAACTGTATATCTCTGCAAACATGGTTTTGAAGTTGTCCTCCTAAGTAAACAAACTTGTCCTGAATTATAACCTGAAAATAGATACTTTGTGCTGTGTTAAGATGTTTTTTTGGGAGGTTTATGGTTTCAAGGTTAATAATTTAGCTTACAATTAGAGGGGGTGATGTGGAATTGATAGAAATATGACTTTATTAGGGGATTGGGGTCTTGGTTTGGGAATTGAGACAATTAAATGAAAACTTTGTAAGATTCAAGAATTAAGAAGTATAAAATCTTATTTGCTTTAATATATTATAGTTAAAATAAACCAATTATTGTTTGATTCAACTATTTTTAGTTGGCATTTTTAGTGCTCTTATAATAGTTGCGCTTTGGTTCCATTCCGCAACTTTTACACGAGTAAATTCAACTTAAATCTAATCCCATAAGCAGCGCTTAACAAAATAAATGGATTTAACCCACACATTATTGAATTATGAAGTAAGCTCAACACAAGTCTGCCCTTATCCCTCCTAAACTTGGATAAAAACCATCACCTTTAGCATGAAAACAAATTCCGTCACGCACATCTTAGCATTCCTTTCTTCGCACTCTGATCGAAAACCCGGAGCTGATTTATGGGGCATTAATAAAATCCAAGATGGCACCCAACTTAGGTGAAGTAAAATGAACTGAATGTTTTAAATTACAATAGAAAAAAATCAAATTTTTTTTTTCAAAGAATTTGTTTCAATTCCGAAAAAAGTGTTTTAAGGCTTAGATTTTTTTCTCAGAAGGGAAAAGCTAAAGTGAATGCGAGGCAGGGAAGCTGTTCCAATAATTGTTGTCAATGGCGAATCAGTTTGAGCAAATCCAATCAGCCGGGGGCTCAAGTGGGATGTCGCTGCCCCATGCACAATGCATGAGCAAGAGAAAGGAAGGGAGGAAAAAGTTGAGGTTGCCTTTCCTGCCCAACACTACCACTATTTGACTCACTTTTTATGAATTCAAATTGAACAGACTTGGCTGCGAGCAAAGTTTAGCTTGACTGCAAGGCAAAGGAGTAGCAGTTGCTTGGGAATTGAAAGATGTGCAAATTTATGCCGCGCGTCTTTAAAACGAGATTGGTGACAGATGCAGGTGGGGAAGTTGGGAGGAGATTTACGTAGTGTTATAGTGGTGAGATGTAGTTGAATTCCTTTAAAGTTCTATGGTTTTGAATGTAGAGGTATTTCATTAGTTTGGAATTTTAATGCAATGTGATTAGTAAGTTCATTTAGTGGCAGTTGGATGGAAATGGCGGTTTAATGAAGTGATGTGGCGGGAGGCTGTGATGAACTGCGGAGTTGGATGCGTTATGTATCTAATACGAGGTGTAGGATTTTTTTCGAAAGGATTTCTTTCGACAGGATTTTTTCCGACAGGATTTTTTTCGAAAACGATTATTTTCGAAAGAATTTTTTTCGAAAAGGATTTGTTCACCATCCCAGCATCCTAGCCAACAAGGGGGGGAGGGGGGGGGGGGCTCCCGCCCCTCTTGGACCCCACCTAACCTAAAAAAACTCCAATAAGTAATTTTGAATAAAATCCTGATTTTTTTCGAAAAAAATCCCAAATTTGAAATATTTCGAAACAAATCCAATTCGAAATATTTCCTTTCGAAAAAAATCTGTTTTACGTCTAATGCGGTGGATTAGTGATTTTTTGGTTTTAATGAAACTAAATTTGAGAAATTGCCATTGAAATGAAAAATAGGAAAATGAACTTTCTTTTGAAGGATATTTATCAACTTTTAGTAGTTTTAGTAAAAACTGGAATATAAAATGCCGCAGGAAAGCAATGAACATTAATGTAATTACTGTTGCATAGCCGAAGGGGACACCATTGACAGTCACCCTCTTACTATGATGGTTGTTCCTTGCCTTAATACCCTGTCCATACTGATAGTTTTGGATCTACAAGATTCACTGTCGTAATGAACAGAAACAGATCAGTGGATTGAATTTCAAACTCGATTCAAACTCCATTTGCGAACCAAGTTTCCCATGCTCGGTTAGCGCATGCACTCTCATTGAAAAAGCTTTAAAAAGCCAGAATGGAGACATTGTTTGTACCTTTAAAAGTGTAAGAATGTCTCCACATATAAAAAGCCTTTATGGGTTTTTATACATTTTTTTACTGAGAGTGTGGAGTTAGATCCACAATGACTAGACACAGGAATGTGCAGGTGTGCTGTTTTTTTTTAGACAAAAGACAATGGTGAGGGTACCATCTTGGATTGGATTTGGATTACAATCTGAACACTTTTAATAACACAATCCATAACAAGATCAGGATTTGATCATCAAGGATCTACACCAAATTTTAATCTAGATTCATCAGTGTGAATGTAGTAAAACCGGTTTGCCGAAAAGCAAAATCAACCAGAATTCAGCAAACCAGAATTCAACAAAAAACTGACAAGGATTGAATTCTCATTTATCATCTTTTACAATTATTTTTATTTTGCTGTAAATTTGCTGAAATCCTGGTTAATTCCACTTTTATTCAACTTTCCAGCTAAAATACAGGGCAATGACCACATCAGAGATGCCAATAACAATTTTTAAAAAACTTCAGTTTGTTTACAAGTCTACAATATATATTTATTTACAGTTTGATGAGTAGTGCTTGATTGATTATGTGTAAAGAAATAGATGCTGCTTGTGCACACAAAGTCTCCAGCTAGATTTGTGGAAGGGGTGTGCAGTATTAAGGGGTCTGGCAATGTAATTGCTCAATTAAACTCCCGGGTGGTCATTTTCTTGCGTGAAAATTACAAGTAATTGGAAGAAGAAAATAAAAACAACTAAGTGAATTGTAAGTTGTGTAGTTGCTCATAAAGCCAATGAAATTGTGCTTGCAGCCAAGGCTTTGTACAGGTTGTAGCAAATCAATTTGATCTGAGGGTCAGCAATTGAGCTTGGAATTGAGCATAACACTTCAGGGGGGCCAAAAGCAAATGTGTAAGAAGTGCAAAAACAGCACTGCTTACCACTCTTTGTGTTATTTATTGCTTACTTTATGGATTTTTTTTATTATTATAGCATAATATAAAGCAGGGACACAGAACATAGCTTTTAAGTATCCTATTTATGAAGAAATTTCACTAAACATATTAAACTTCGGTCAAAATTTGTTTTTTGGTTTTTCGATAACAATGGTAACACAATTGTAAGCTAATAATAAACTGTTTATAATTTAAATATATCATTGAAACGCCATCCAAACTCACGATCGAACATCGAAGCGAGCAGAAAATGGCATCATGTGACAACGGATGTGGCTCATTGTTGTGCACATTGCGCATGAGTAACAAAACATTGTAACCAAGTTTTTCATACCAACTTTCATGATCAAGTTGGTTGGATTCATACAATATTTTCTCAAATTCCACCGGAAGTTACCATGTTTTTGACAAAGTATGTGACTTTGTTACTTGGGAACTTGGTACCAAGTTTTCGCTAAATCTCTATTATAAAATCAAACTCCATAAAACCAAAAACATGCATCTCATTGCACTCGAAACTCCACAAGGCTTCTTTCGCTTCCTCTCCCCTCATCTTTAACATCCATTACACTTCCAGCAGCTTGATTGATAAAGTGACATCAGTTGCTGGAAAAACCCAAATTGTGTGTAATCATGTTACACTACCTAATAGCCAATAAACTAGTGAGAAAAACTTGGCTCTGCTACAAAAGTTGGCAAAATGTGAATTGTTGAGCCACAGAAAGAGCTCATTGTTTGCGAATTCGATTAGCCGAAGAGTGAATGTAAAGGGGAAATGAGATGTGATGGCATATATTCAGAATTGATTAACTTGAAGTTGGTCAGAGTGCAAATTAAGATGATATCTGGTGCATCACGCGCGGTGAATGTTGTCGCCTCCATTCATCATCACGTGCACCAGCAGTGTCAGGAAAAGGACGCTCTTCCCAACATCCGGATCATTGCACAGGGGTCTCAGAAGCCTGCGGGTGAACATCGCTACACCGAACTTGTTGGAGCGACTCGGTGTTGTGAGGGGTCGGTGTGGAGAGGTCGGCTGGTGAAATGTTGCAATCTTTGTATTCCAGTGGTGACAAGTGGCAAGAAATGATGAGAAATGGAAGAGACGATTCAATAAATGGCGCACCTGCAGCAGCTAGTGTCAACGATGGCCGAAGAACCAATATTGATAGCGGATGGACACATGTTGGAGTTGTCAAATTGATTTTATTAATATCTAAAAAGTGGGAGGGACACGTGTGAATGGGGAGTAATGGAGGTCATGTAGCACATTTTTCTGGGTGGTGTTGAAGAAGGAAAAAAGGGGGAATAAAAATAGATTGCGCGAGTTTTTTTTGGAGGGTTTGATGTTTGGATGTTTTTCACAAAGACATTGGTTGGATTCTTTGGTAAGTAAAGCATTAGATAAATGTATGTAGTTAATTATCTTAGATAAAATTGTGTTATCTATTATCTTATTTGAGATATTTAGTGTTGAGGTGTAATTTATTAGTAACTGCATCCATGCAGCAGGCGAGCGAGAAATTGTAGTTTTATTTGTCTTTGTTTGAAATGATTTTTGTAATTTTTGATACTACAAACACTCAATAACCGATCTATACAGGGTCCATAAAATTTATCCATATACAATGCAAAAAATGTGCAGATCCCATGTACTGTAAATTAGTTGCTTATCAACGCAAAGATCTCATTATATTTACCTTGTTATTTAAGAAAGATAGTTTCGGAGTATCGAAAACCAATACACAATATCCAATGTCTTTTGTATAAGATAGAATCTATTCAGCCGGTACAAACGCTTGATAATATATACACTCTCTTGACCTTTAAAATGTATTCATAATTAAAGTAGCTATTTACGTGACAATTATCTTTCAGATTTCTGCCCTCCCAAAACAATACAGAGTACATTAATGCTGACATTTATTACACTTGTTTGTGGTTAGTACTAAGTGCATGAGTGCATAAACCAATGATGCTTTCCTGCAATATGGAGCCCAGCACAAAGTGAATTAATCTAATTGAAGCTTGAGTGAGACTACACTGCATAGCAAAATCCAGAAAAGAAATAACTAAATAAAAACAAAAATTTAATTACAAATTGTGACAAACTGTCAGCTTGTTGACACTACAAATGACAGCTAATATGTTCCTACCATTTTGGGGGCATTTGAGGACAAAAAATTTCTAAATTTAAATTTTTACTAATTGGCAAGAAAGTTCTAAATATAAGCCAAAATATTGCAAGATTTTTATTAGAAAGCTTTTAGGAAGAAAAGGAATAAATCTAACTCCCCCTTTCCTTTCACTACTAAGATTCCTTCCTGTTTCTTCTCTGGATGAATGTTGCTGTCACTTGGCATCATTTCTTGTGATTGCAGGAGAAGTTGGAGCAGTTTCACTGCTTTTCATGATTTGCTGCATAAATCCATATTAAACATGAGACTGTTTTTTTTACAGACCTGTGAATAAGGAAAGTGATGCAGCAGCAAACTTTTGATGAATCAAGCAACTCATTTCACTGACAATATGCACAACTAGGGATGGTCATTATGTGTTTAATCAATCTTGCTGTGCATTAAGTAAATTTTTTCTTTTGTATGCATGGAGTTTTCAGGTTTGCTTAGAGTCATGTGATGAATATAAATGCAAATTAGGTTTAAAGTTAGTCAGGAAAAAGGCAAGTCCAAAATGTCATTTAGAATTGATGGAATTGGAGTTGCAGAAAGTGCTGTATTGGAGGAAATGGAAGGGGTTTGAATGTTTAATTGAGCAATTTAGGAGTGGAGATAAATTTTTCTTTTCTCAAGTAATTTTGGGGAGTTTAAATCAGTGGCTTGTGGGATACTTGCTCATTAGTGGGGTTCAAAGTGGGTGGTCTGTTTTAAGTTAAAAGTGTGGCTATTTCTGATTAAGTATTTTTAAAAATTGTGTGCAGTCATCTGGTGGAAATGATGGATTGATTGTGTGGAATTCAAATTTTTTGAAACCACTTTTGGGTTATTTTGGGTTTAAGCTTTTGCAGGCATTTATATGACTGTTATTTCAAATTTTAATTAGTACAAAGGCGGCTAACCAAATAAAAAATAAGGCTGTGATTTACTAAGTAAAAAATAAAATGCTTTATTTTCAAAGAAAACTTATCATATTGAATGAACTGGCAGTCTTCTAGAATAAACAAACATCTTTAAGTTTAATATTAATGAAGTTATGATTTTATTGAATTGCTGCTTAACGTCGGGGATCAGACGAGAACCAGTGTTTTCAGCATGGTATGGCCGTTTTCATGTCTTTTGTCTGCAAGGACGAGTAATGAATGGAAGTCTTTACATTAGGAAGGAGCAAGTTGCGAAACAATGCGAAATTCTAATACACCGCATGTCTCTGAATTTACGCAAAGTTTCCCGGTAACAACATCTTGCGCTGGAATTGCTGTTTTCCTTTAAGCTATACCTTATGTATCAATAACTTTGTTATTCCCAAAAGATTGTCACCAAATTTGCCAAAGAGGTTGGTTTGCCATGTTACCGTAATGGCCAAGTTTCCATCCAGCGAATAATAGCCGTTCGAATTTACGGTCTTCGGCGAAATTTTTAATAACGATGTTTAGAGGCATGGAAAAGGCTCTCATATGATTAAAGCCACTGTGTCTATAATTTCCACTTGAACTGCTCCCTCCTCTTGCAATAAACACTTCCCATCATTCCATTCGAGTTCACTCCAACGCCCACAACCAGATGAGCACAGACAGGGACTTAAAGAGCTCTTCCACATGAATTCCCACACATACCTTCATTCAACAACCCTCTCCCCCACTCCCCCACCTTACTGAGCTTTGAAAACAACCCACTCTAAAACTCCAAACATAAACCTCTCACAACAAACCAATTATAAGTCCTCCCATTATATTAAAAGATGTCCTCTTAGTCTCTTCGATTCGATCCAGGGAAACCAAGCAGGTGTGGGATGCTCTTTTATGAGGTTCCCCTCCATTTCCTCCCGGATTTGCCTGAGGACAATGGACTATGTGACACTTTTCCTTTTTGGAAGAGGAAAATTTGTCCACCATCCTTCATTTGAGCCTTTCAGTCCCTTCTATCTTGTACTGAAGCTCATTACAGGGATTAAGCCTACCAACTAAGCCGGTGTTTGGTAAATGATGAGTGTCAATGGGTTTTAAAGTGACATTGTAGAGGGGTTATTGGTTGCTCAGGTGGAATAAGTGGATAAGTTTTTTAGTTTGTTGAAATGCCTAGAGGATTATTGCATAAAATTGCTTGACAAATTGTTTATGTCTTGTAGGAAAGCAAGGAAATGGTAATTTGGATTTGGTTTGCTTGTTTGTTGACTTTGCTGTGATCTGTGATGTGCAGTGATGGGAATATATTTTGTTGATTTTACTTACAGCTTATCCTTTGAAATGTCAATAGGCAAAGAAAAAGATGAAGTAAAATTAATTTTGTTTCAGTTTATAATTTTTTCTTCAGTTTGGTTTTAACTGAAATTTTTAATTGTTCTGGTTTCGGTTACGGTTAATGAAATTTTCAAAATTTTGTTTTGATTTCAGTTTAATGAAAATCCCAGTTTTTTTTCTTTTTGGTTGTGATTCAGCTTCAGTTTGATTGTGAGTCAAATATTAAAAGATTATTAATTATGTTGTGATGATATTACCATAGTTACATGTTTGTAAATTATCAGTCATTTATTCAGTAAACATGGAGCAATCCATGGAGAAATTATAAATAGAAGCAGGACTGGCCACAACAATTGATGAGACCATTAATACAGTGAAAAAGTAATATACAACAACTTTATTCTAAATCTTTTAAATTGTGGACAAATTGAGTAAAGAAATATGTAGTGAATAGATTGATTCTCCCTTTTATTGCCTTTCTTGGAATTTAAATAGATCAACAACAATTTATTCTGTTGCAGTAAATTTAGCTTTCATTGATTTTTACTTGTTGCAGAACATTCTGTGTTTGGAACCAGAAAACTAGAATACTTTTGGTTAAATGTGAAATTCTGACTTGATGCTTGTTTTTGTGTGTAGTGTTGGAGATTCTTTAGGGAATTTTAATAGATTTTTAACTGGTAATGGAGTATAATTTAACTGGTAGACATTAATGAGAATTCTAACTGACATTCTAATGGTATAGCAACTTTAGGGATTTGTAGTTGCTTAATTCAATTTTCATTTTTACTCCAAGTGCTGGTTCATGAATAAAAAATCCAGAGAGATGAAAAAAGATTATTCACAATAATTTTTTTCTCTTCTGAGATTAAAGATAGAGTGAGGAAGAAGACTAGTTCTAGTTCCAAGATTGTGGTTTTTAAAAAATCAATGGTAACTGCATGAAATTTAAATTCATTCATTAATTATGAGGAGTAATTCATTTCCTCTTATATCCAAATAGACATAAACTTTCTAAAAATCTCAGAAAACTTATGCAAATTTGCAGTTCTTTATGACAAAAAACTTAAAGATTTTGTAAAATGTTTGAATTTTTGTTGCAATGGCCAGATTGAAGGAATGTAGTGTAGTAAATGTATACAATTCAATACTAGTTTAAATATTTAACATATTATTCTCTTTGAGTTTAGCGTTTATTCTAATGCGCAGCTGGACAAAAAATATGCAGTTGGGAAAGGAAATTGTGCAGTTGAACAAATATTTTTGTGCAGTTACTATGTTTTGTTTCAAGTAATAACTTAAAGTATAAACAAATGGTTTTCTTACCCACACACTTAGAAAAAATGGTGTACAAAAGGTGTTTTAAGGCTCTACACCTACACTTTTTGAGAGGTTGACAATTACACCAATTACACTTTTTACAAGAGTACAACACCCATTTGGGTGTAAAATATCACTTTAAAAATTAGGTTTATAATTAGGTAATAAAAGATGTAAAAATTGCTATTCAATTATTATTGTTACATTCACATTAGATGTTTATAAACAGTATAAAAGTGTCGGTCAGTCTTCAACAACCCTTGCAAAGGTGTAAACCAGGCTTCGGAAACACATATAAAGGTGTCAGCCAGGCTTCGAAAAAACACCTTTATAGGTGTAAATCAATGTTATTTTTTCTAAGAGTGCAGGGTAAGGAAATCTTAGAATAATGTCTGGAGATTCAGGCAGTACTACAAGTAAAAGACAAAGAAAGAATTTTGCAAATTGCAATTTTGCAATTCTGACTATAAAAGATCTACAAAAACTAAAATATAAAAACAAATTCAAAATACATTACTTTTAACATTACTTTAATAGTGCCACAAGACATTTGTTACATTTCATGACATATATATTTTATTCGCACTTCCAAAAAGCATAACTTCTGCCGCAGTACACCTGGTCACAAAACTTACATTTGAAAATTAAAAATTAAACACAAAACTTGATCAATTACCCTATTACTGACCCTTTAAAACCACACTTAGTCCTTTCCAAATAGGTCTCTGCAATGCTAGGTGTATGAGGTCATTTGTCATCGTCACTTTTAATAGAGGCACGCCAATGCCTGCGGCGTCATTACATGAGTCGAGACGCCTTTTCACCCTCGCCCCATCACCTTAGTTGCATTCCATTCCTCCCCCACTCCAACCCCCATCTTTTCCTCCATCTTGTAAAAATTGAAGAAAAAAAGAGAAAAGAAATCAGCAAATCTTTAGGTTTAAGAGTGTTGGTGTTTTCAAATTGTCAAGATTCTTTAATGCTCACAACAAATAATATTATGAGTATTGTTGATAAGTGCTGCATCTTTGAACAGTGTGAGATGTTATAGAATAGAAACTAAAAAATTGTTGAATCAAACAATAATTGGTTTATTTTAACTATATATTAAAACGAACAATATATTTAGTCAAAACAATCAAATTATTGTTTGCTTCAATGTAGGGGCCACAAAAAATTTTGTTATATCGAGTTTTCGTTATACCGTAAACCGTTGTATCAGATTTTTAGCAAAATACATTTTGTGTTTTTGCTCTATCTCATAGAATAAGATATGAAGTTTTATTAAATGAAATTACGTAAGTAAAACTAATATTTATTGACCTAAAAATCAAGTTATTACCCAATAACAGTGTGTCGTTAGTCATGTTTCGGGTATTTCTCAGTCTTTCATGGTAAAAAAGTGACTCGGGACCTAAAAACCTCATTATAACGAAAAAATTTCAAATAAATAATTCGTTACAGCGAGTTTCGTTACAACGAGGGATTCGTTATACGCAAGGTCCGACTATATTGTCAAGATATAAGATTGTATTAAGTGGTTCCCGCCCGGTTTTCACCGATGGAATCATTAGCCGGAAATTCTTCTTTTTGAATAATTTATTCACCATTTTGGTTTTTATCTGAGTTTAGGCTTAAGTTATGACTTCAATTTCTTTTATTCACACTCGGCGGAACAAGGAATAAACAGAGGGAAAAAAATGGCTTCATTTAACCTGTGTGCAGATAGAAGCCTCTTTCGAGGGAAATTCAATAAATCAATTTTTATTTTATTTTATTCCATTCTTCGCATTTCATCACTCTGCAATCGACAGGGGAAATGAAATATGGAAAGGTTTGAGTTAGGCCTAAGTTAGGGTTAATTTTTTTTTTCAAATTTATTTATTTATTCTGTTTTGGAAGAAGCCCAAAAGTGCTTGGAAATGATGTCGAGTTTGCATGTTTGCAGCTTAATTACTTTTTAAACATATCTTTAATGTCGTTGTTCATTTGTTTGCTTATCACAGCTCCACCTGGCTGATGTTGGTGCAATTAATTCGCCATTGACTCGACTCATTGCACTAATGAGCTGCGCGCAGTTAATTTTTTTTTTAATTTTTGAATGGTGTTTACATTTTTTTTTAAAGTGGTAGTTTGGAGTGTTTGTTGAGTCGATGTTGTAAATGGTAAATGATGTGTAGTTAATGTAGTTTGGAGTGTTTTGTTGTGTTTGGAAGGGGTTAAAAGGGCACTTCCGGTTTGTTTAGGAGGTTGGGATTTTGTAGGTGTGAAAGGTTAGAGGTGTAGTTGGAGTTAGGAAATGGGGTGGTGTCCAGTCAAACCGGAAGTGACATTATTGATGACTTAAAGTGCGAAATTTGAAGCGAAATCGCAATTTGGAGCGGCTTAAAATGGCACTTCCGGTTGTTTTAGGTGCTTGAATTTTTAAGAGTAGAGAGATCCAGAGACATAGTTAGTGCTCAGTAAGTTTAGTGGTTCTAACCAAACCGGAAGTTCCATTTTACGGCGCTCCAAATGATGCAAATGTGCTGTTTTTAATCTCAGATGGCAATTTGGAGCGGCTTAAAAACGCACTTCCGGTTTATTTAAGATCTTAAAACTTTGAGGACATAAAGACACAGAGACATAGTTGAAACCCAGAAAGTTTCCTACGTCTAGCCAAACCGGAAGTGCCATTTCCAACCTCCAAAAAGGCACAAATAAACCAAAAAGATATTTACTCACAAGTTCCACAACCTCAAACAAATCCCATAACTCAATAGCCCGTCCATTGTGGCCACGATGAACGCATCCAGAGATCACTGAAGCATCCACAGGGTAACATAAATCGCTAATCTTTGGTAATTCAGCGTTCGGCTCGAGTTAATCAATGTCTTTACATCCAAACAACCAAATCCAACACCAAAACCACTGTCAACCCCAAATCTGATGACACAACCAAACTTTACCAAAAAAAACAAAAAATAAAAAAAAACTTCAAAAAAAAAAAAGTACGGAAGTCTCGTATCTAGTCACCGAGCAACGCGCACAGATCCCGGATGTTGCTAACGACCAATCCGACCACGGAACATTGAGCAAAAGAGAAGTAGTAGAAGAGTAAAACTCCGTTTCCCTCACTGCAAATTTCCGTTCTCTCTTTCTCCCCTCTTATCCCAGCATTCCCTCTTCGTCGCATCAGGTTTTCCCACTAATGGAGGTAGATAAAACAGAATTTAATGCAAAACGCATAATAAAACAAGACGGTTTTATTTTTTTGCAATTTTTACACATTTTTTTAAACTTTTAATGCAGAAAATGATTGATATGGAAAAAAATGACTGAAAGGGGAAGTCGGGATCGAAGTTGGGTCAAAGAGGGTTCAGCAAACATAAGTAGGGATTCCCAGCGGCTTTGTATTCGTGGCCCCCGTGCTCAATGTGGTGTAGTGCAGCATCTTAAGGCGGAACTTGGCCTTTTTTTTGGTGTTTTTGGTGTTTTTTCCCCTTTTTTGTGAGTTAAAATATAAAAAATCTAAATTTTTATAAAAAAATTAATGTTACTAATTTATAATGGCATCAAAGGGTTGATTAAGTGAGAAAAAATAGGGGAAGGGGAAGTCTGGGAATTTTTTTTTCAATTATTTTGACTTTATCCCAGAGGATTTTTTTTAATTAACCTTTCAAGCAATTTGTCTTTGTGTAATGATCTCATCAAGACCAGAAATGTTATCAGGTGACGTCATGTTTAAAGTGAGTTGCTTTTTCCAATGTTAAGGGAATTTATTGAATCACATCTGACCTAAATTAAAAGAAAATGGAATTATGGGTAAGAAATTTTTATTAAATTTTTTATATAAAAATATTTTTATTTAATAAAAAAATTTTTTTTTCAGTGATCATGGGTAATAATTTGAAAAAAATTTCAAAAAATGGCAACAAGAGAATTGCATCATGGTATTTTATATGTGAGTGATGAATGTCCACATAAGGAAAAAAAGAAGGTAACATGAATAATACATATAGAAAAAAAATGGAAGGGAGAGAGGAGAAAATGGCGAAAAGATGGAGAAAAATGAAGTTGAACATTTAACCACTCACTCATAACTGACTTGACTTGACACAAGATATGGCTGCAAACATGTTTATTTATTGCAATCATTCATTGTGCTGACTTATTACCATTTTATTACCAATTTATCTTTGCTTGTGTGGTGCAGATATGAAATACAACCAAGTTGATACCCATGTTTAAGACTGATGTGAGTTAAGCTTAATGGGAGTTGTGTTATTTCCAATTCGGATGAGAAAATCGAATGTCTTGGTTTTTCCCTTGTGCCAAGAAAATGGAACAACAAAAGGGACACTAATTGTTTGTCCAGTAAGAATGATTGAGAGGTGGAGAATGAATTTCGGTTTTTGGTAATTAAATGTTGGAATGTAAGGATTCAATGTCTTTCAAAAAGGTTTGCTATTTATTTTTGTTTAATTAATTCCTTGAAAAACATGAAAAAAAGATTAAAAGGAGACAAAATAACACATCGAACGGTTATATATTTCTACAGAATAAATATTTTAACTACACACACAAAAATAAAGGTGTTATTCGAGTGTAAAATTTGTGTTATTGGAGTGTAAAGTTGTCTTTTACACTCA
>JAQIXT010001619.1:0-14585 GCA_034700445.1 Stenotaenia linearis
GCTGCTGAAAGTCAAATTTGGATGAAAAATGATCGCAATAACCGAAAAAATGATTACAATAACCGATAATTTTTCAACGAAAAAGTACCGTCCGGTCTGTACTTTGTATGATCGCATTAACCAATTGATTCCATTAACCGTGATCACAATAAGCGGTGTAAAACGTTTCATAAACCCCATAGAATTCTCCGGAATGTACGAAAACATTTCACAGTATTCTATAGCCTTTTTCACCTCGGTGCTCCCATTTTCCAGTCGTTCGGACTCGTTCTCTGCAGCGTTTTCGCATCCGGGAGCCACGACGCGTTCATTTCGAGCAAAATAAAGTCGCTGCTCTTCCGTTCCGACAGATTATCTATCGAATTCGCCTTTTTTTCCAATTTTTCAAACTTTTCCAGCCTCGGGGACCTGCAGGCGCCAAATCCGCGCACATCGCACTGTTGCGGCAACGTCAACATGATGGCGGACTGGTGTGCCGGTCTCCAGCTATCCTCTACAATATACGTCAGCGACGTCGCGTTTGCTAACGGCATGCCTCGTATTTCCGTTCCGTCTGACGAGCAGACGGTACCGAATATTGCGGCTGCCAGTTCCTCTCTGCTTTTAGCCAGCTGCGACTTTGAGAGCGTGATCGACAGCGATTTGTCGTAGTAAGTCGCGATCTGATTGGTCGGCGTGACCAAGTTTGACTCCGCCTTGCAAATGGCGGCCGAGATTGATTCTAACGGCGTTTTGACGCGTTTGAAATTGTTTTCCAGTACGCTCGGGAGACTTATGCTGCCTTTTGTCACGTATTTTATGTTTTCTTTGTTTTTTTCTTGAATCGGGTACACGCGGCAGGTTTCCGGGCCCGGTCGGTCTAATTTTTGCTTCGATGTCGACCGGTTTGTTTTCCGTTCGCTGCTGGGCTGCGATTGGTGTTGTTCGATCTGCAGAAGTTCCTGCGTTGAGTATTTGTTATGTTTATGTTTGTTTGCAATGATATTGAATTGATGGTGAAAAGAAATGTTTATTTTAAGTACATTGTATTGGAAAGTTTTCATTTTTTTGAATTTTTTTGAAAATTTTTCGTATTTTTTGAGAAAAAATTGCATTTTTGAATTAAATTTGAATTTATTTTGGGGATTTTGAGTAAGGAAGTCGAAAAGAATGTTTATTTTTGGTTTTTTTAAAGGAATTTTGAAGGTTTTTGATGGTTTTGGTGGTTTTTATGAAGGGAAATTGGAATTTTTGGTTGGTTTTCGACGTTTTTCGTTTTTTTCGGGTAAAATTTAATGTTTTTGCTGGTTTTTTTTCGGGAAGTGGAGATTTGATGTGAATTTTGGCGATTTTTCGAAAAATATGGAAATTGTGTTGAATTTTTCAGTTTTTCAATTTTTTTTCCGAAAAATTTAATTGTTTTTCTCACTTTTTCCATTTATTTCGACATTTTTCGTCGAAAAAGTAGAATTTTTAATCAAATTTGCAAAATCTGTTTTTCGAAAAAATAAAATCAGAATTTCACTTTTTTTATTCAAAAAAAGGAAATTTGTAATTATATTATTATTTCGAGAAAAAAATTCGATTTTCAACTAAATTTTCCAACTTTTCGAAAAAAATTTCCAACATGTTTTTCAAAAAATCCAATCAAATTCCATCATTCTTCCAAAATTCTTAAGATTTTTAAACATTTACTTTAACTTTTCATCACACAAAATCAAAATTGAGAATATTTTCAAATTCCAACAAAAATTCGGAATTTAATTCGAAAAATCACAAAATTTCATTAAATTCCATCATATATTTGACTTTTTGTTAGAAAAATCACTAAATTCGATCAAATTCCGTCAAAAATTTGAAATTTCCACCGAAATATCATCAAATTCCATCAAATATTTAACATTTTCTTCGAAAACCCCCAAAATTCCATCAAATTCCCTCAAAAATTTGACATTTCCACCGAAAAATCACCAAATTCCATCAAATTTCATAAAAAATTCGAAATTTTGTTCTCAAAATCACAAAAATCCATCAAATTCCATAAAAAAATTTCACTTTTTGTTCGAAAAACCCCAAAATTCCATCAAATTCCTTCAAAAACCAACTTTTCCAACCAAAAAAACCAAAAAAACAAACCAAAATTCCCCCAAAACCCAAAAAAATTTTTAAAAAAACTCAAACTTTCCAATACTTCCCCAACAAACAAAAAATCTCGATCAACTCACCATACTTCTCATCAACCCCCACCCCCACAACACCCCCATAAACATTTCTCTTCCACTTGCTCACCACCGACAACTCCTCAATCAAATTCCCCTGCCGCACCACCTCGATGCTCAACTCTTCACGTAGGTTCCGCTCTCTGTCTAGCTGCTGCGTCACATTTTGAAACAAATTCACCAACCGACAAAACTCGCTCAACAACTGCTCGTTAAACGCCGTCACGTTGCCGATGCTGTCCAGTTTCGGTTTATCCCCCTCCTCGTCGACCCTCCGGTCACTTTCGATCACCTTTGTCTCGAGGGAGTCCAGCGCCGTGGACAATTTCTTGAGGATTTCGACGAGTTTGTCGAGACGTTGGTTGTTCATCGATCCGAGGTTTTCTGCGCCGTTGTAGATCGATTGGAGCTTGTTTGCGCATCGACCGATGCGGCGGATGGGGGAGGAGTCGCTAGAGCCAGGACTGCGCTGGCGGGAGCAGTGGGATCGGGAGGAAAGGCGTTTGTCGGGGGATGACGGGGTTGGGGCGAGGGTCGTTACGGGCTTGCCGATGTATTTCTGTGAGGAAAGGGGTGAAGGTTGGAGTTAATAAAGTTGTTTTGGGGAATTTTGAGTGGATTTTGTTGTTTTTTTTGTCATGGAAATTGTTTTTTTTATTGGAAATTCCATTTTTTGAGTGGAAATTTCATTTTTTCGAGTGGAAATTCCATTTTTTTTTAAGTGAAAATTCTATTTTTTGTGAAATTTTTTGTTTTTCATTGGAAATTCCATATTTTTTAGTGGAAATTCCATTTTTTTCAGTGGAAATTGTTTTTTTTATAATTGGAAATTCCATTTTTTTAGTGAAATTTATTTATTTTTCATTTGAAATTTGTTATTGTTTAATGAAATTTCCAGGTTATGGGTGGAATTTGTTACTTTTCAAATGATTTTTCCAATTTGTAAGTGGATTTTGTTGTTTTTTTAATGGAAATTTCAGATTTTTTAATGGAATTTGTTGTTTTTAAATGGAAACTCCACTTTTTCTAAGTTAAATTCCATTTTACCAAAGTACAGGATTTTTTCAGGTTGAAATTCCATTTTTCCAATGTAAAATTTGATTTTTTCAGAATGAAATTTGTTCAATGAAAAATCCACTTCTTCAAAGTTAAATTTGTTTATTTTTTTAAGTGAATTTTCCATTTTATTAAAGAAATTTGCGATTTTTCATTTAGAAATTGCATGAAATTTCCATTTCACGAGTTAAATTTGACATTTTTCACTTAAAATAACCATTATAAAGGTGAAATTTCCATTTTGTAAGTGAAATTTCTTATTTTCCAACTGAAATTTCCACTTTTCAAATCCAATTTACATCTAATAAAACAAAATCCATCAATTTCCAACTGATATTTACGACTGGCGACGCTCTATCACTGAATCTTATCATTCCATTTCTGGTTTTCTGCTTCTAATTTCAAAAAAAAAATCATCAAAACCCACAAAAACCTCCAAAAAAATCAACTCACATTGTCATTGTCGATTAAAAGAGCTTTAAGAACCGCCGGGTTTTCCTTATCTTTTCGCTCTTCCGTCTTTTTGTTTACTGTTCCGAACAAAAATGTATAATAAACGAAAAATAAAACCGAAAAAACCTCTACATTTGTTTAAATCTCTCTTTAACAACGCTATTTTGGCTATTTCTGCATTTTTCGACTTACACATCAACCGTTTTCGTTCCTAAAACCGAAAAAAATACAAAAAAATTCAAATTTCAACCAAAAAATCAACAAAATCAAACATTACGAGCTCCTGCGGCGTCGGTCTGTGGATAGATAAGTCGGAAATCGCATCCTGAGTATAAAAAAGTTCAAAAAAATACAATGAAAACAATTTTTTGATTAAAAAAGGGATTTACTCACATTCCATTCTGGTCTTTGTTCATCTTTTTTCAATTTTGCTTTCTTTCTTGGACTGCTTTTTATAAGTGTTACTACTTGGGCCATGTTCTACGCAAAATTGAATTAAAATCGTTTATTAAAAGAATAAATCTCATATTTACTCACTATTTTATTCCAAATGGGTAATTTCGAAGCCTATAACGAACACATATTTGAATTTCGGCGGCCGCCTTACGCTTCCATTAGGCTTCGGCGCCGCTCGTGTTCTGTTCCACACTTTCGGTGCTCTCGCTCCTGATTGGTCGAAAATAATTTGGCGTTTTATAATTTTTTTTATAATTAAAATATATATTTAAATAGAATATAGTTAATTAATGTTTATTTCAGCATTTAAATATTTTAGTAATTTTTGGAAGGAAAAAAAAGAAAATTTGTGCGGAGAAGCGCCGTAATTTAGCGAAATAAATGGAAATAAATGGAAATAAATAAAGAAATTGATGAAATTTGTTGATTATTTATAAATAATTATATTTTAAGGTAACTCTTGATATCACAGGTTAACTTATGATCATAAGTTAACTTATGATATCAAGAACCTATGATATCAAAGGGTAGGAACCTATGATATCACCAGAAGTAAATGAAGTAAATTTACATCTAAATCACAAGCAATTACGCCGATTTTGAATTCGTTTTTAACAATTTTTTTTTTGAATTTTAAAGTTTTTTTTTGTTTTGTTATTGGATTCTGGCATTCTGCCCGGCGCTACTATTTACTACAAGATCAATAAAATGGCGGTTTTAACGCGAGTGTTGTGTGCAGTTACAATATTTTTAGTTTGTATCAAACTATCTACGGCCATGATTGAAGGTTTATACTGTGGAAAAAGAAATTGTTACGATGGTAATAAACTTCGATTAATTTAAAACGGAAAAAGTTTGTTTTTAATTCATTTTCAAGTGTCGAAACGTTTTTTTTTACACGTAAACACCGGTTCAGTAATGTTTATTTCATATTTCAGTACTGGAAGTAAACAGAGATGCAACTAAAGTGAGATATGAGTGTGAAAAGTGAAAAAAATGTGTGAATTTATTTATTTTTTTATTAAAATAGCTTGAAATTGCGAGAAATTACAGAAGATTGGCGAAAAAATTTCACCCAGACATGCACAAATCAAAAGTGAAGTTGTTGGAGTAAAATTGGATTTATGAGGTTTTTAATTGGTGGATTATGTTGCAGACTGCCAAAGAAAAAGCGGAAGAGAAGTTTAAGTTAATAGCAACGGCGTATGAAGTAAATTTTAATTTTTTTAAAATTTTTTTGTGATTTGTGATTTTTTTTTTCATTGAATTTGGTGAAATTTGATGATATTTGATGATTTTTTACGATTTTATCATGGAATTTGATGTTGTTTTACGATTTTTACAAGAAATTTGTTGAATTTTGTTATTTTTCATTTAATTTGATGAAATTTTAAGTTCTTTTCATGAAATTTGTCGATTTGTAATGTAATTTGATGAGATTTTACACTTTTTCCCAAATTTGATGAAATTTGGGGACTATATCATAAAATTTGTCGTCTTTTCACTAAAATTGATCAAATTTGTCCATTTCTTTCCTACAATTGATCAAATTTGTCCATTTTTTCACTAAATTTCATGAAATTTGATGATTTTTCACAAAATTTGATCAAATTTGTCCATTTTTCCACTAAACTTGACAAAACTTCACGATTTTTCCACTAAATTTAATCTTTTTTAGATTTTAAAAGACGAAGATGCAAGAAAAGACTACGATTACATGTTAGACAATCCCGAAGAAGTGTACAGACATTATTTCCACTACTACAGCCGACGAATGGCACCGAAAGTCGACATCAGAGTCGTGATTGCTGTCTCTATAACAGTCATTTCGGTCATTCAATACTTAAGTGCGCGTCATCGATATACGAGCGCGATAAACTATTTAGCAAGTGTACCAAAGTATAGATTAAAGGTAAAGTTTGGATTTTTGATGGATTTTGTGTAATTTTTGCGTTTTTGTGTGAAATTAGGCGCTAGATGTGGCCAAACAGGAAGGACTTATAAATGGAAATGTTAAAGTTAAAAAAGGAAAGAAAACGAAGGTGAAGTATGGGATTTTGAAGAGGAATTTGATGAAATTTGAGTGATTTTGATGGAATTTGATGAAATATTTAATTTTTTTATGAGTTTTTAGTGAAATTTGTGAAATTTTATGAGTTTTTAATTGAAATCGATGAAATTTTCCTCGAAATTGACGAAATTGTCATCGAAATTGATGAAATTGATTGTTTTACGAGGTTTTTATTGAATTTATAATATTTGTTCATTTACATGAAATTTCTCGAAATTTGATCAAATTTGATGATTTTTTTGGTGACATTTGTTTAAATTCCATCAGATTTTACAAATTTTTCATTGAATTTCATTAAATTTATGACCTTTACGAGGAATTTGATGAAAATTCACAATTTTTTCCATTTTTCATGAAATTCTATCAAATTTTACAAATTTTTCACGAATTTAGTGGATATTTAACAAATTTTTCCTTTTTTTCATGAAATTTCTCAAAATTTACGATTTATTCTCATTATTTCATCAAATTTTCAATTTTTTCATAAAAAAAATTTAATATTTCACAGGAAGAATTACGAGAAGAGGAAGATACGATCATTAGAACTGTTTTAGAAGAAAATATGGACATTAGGGGCGGTTACGCAAAGCCAAAAGTGACCGACGTTTTGTGGATCCAACTCGTAATACTACCGTATACAATTATCATGTATATTTGGTTCTATGTAAGATGGATTTACAAATTTAATATTCAAAAAGAAGAATACGGAATGGAAGAAAAATTATATTTGATGAAAAAATACTTTAAGTGTTCGCAAACTCAGTGGCAGGTGCGTAAATTGAGTTAAAATGTTATTTTTGGAAATATTTTATAATTTTTTTTTGTTTTAGTCAATCGAAAGCAGCGAAAAAACGAAATTCTTGAAAATGGAGTTGTGGATCAAAGAGAAATTTGATGTAATTTGGATTTTATTAGAAAAATTCCTTTTTAAAGAATATTTAATGGGTTTTTTTTGAATTTTTTAGTTTTTTTTTTTGTCATTTTATTTTTAATTTTTTAAAGTTTGATAAATTTTTCTACATTTTTTTAAATGTTTTGGTGGATTTTCTTCACTTTTCTTTCAACATTTAATGAGTTTTTGTATTTTGTTTGTATTTTCAATCAATATTTTACATTTTTTGATAAATTTTGTTTATTTTTTATTTTTTTTTCAACAAATTTTTGACTTTTTTGCATCTTTAATGATTATTTCATTTTTTTCATCTTCCCAGGCGTGGAAATTAAAAGAGGAGGAAGACATTCGCGTTAAACGAGCGGAAAATGCAAAGTACAAAAGTTATCGACGCCAATTACGGAGTCACGGACCGGGACAAATAACATTCGAGGATTAAAATTGCTCAGAAGAAAAACAAAACTAAATTATTTGCTCATGTACATTTGAAACAGAGAAAAGAGAAATAAAGACATTGTGAGAAAAGACACAATAAATCACGCCTGCCATTTTCTCAACGTGTTCTTGCGTTTTGGCGACTCCGGAATTACGTTTACGCTTTCCAATTCCGAAATGCGATCTTGTAAATGCGAAATTTTCGTTTCGTAATCTTTTTGTAAGTGTTCTAGCCTCTGGAAAATTAAAATTTTGTGTTAATTATTGAATAAATTTTTAATTTTTAAAAATAAAATTAGAAAATTTTAAGAAATTTGATGAATTTGATGATTTTTATTTTATACAATTTCTTCAATTTTCGGTAAATTTCAAAGAAAATTTTTAAATTTAATAGAATTTTACTTAGTTCTAATGGAATTTGATTGAATTTTACGGTTTTTTCACGAAATTTCATCAAATTTTTTATTTTCAATTTTACCTTGCGAAAATTCTCATTTAAGTGCAATAATCCTACGGGATTAGGCCTATTATTCAATTTGAATAATTCTTCTTGAAGTTTTAATATCTTTTCTTCATACTTGAAATAACATTTGATTTATTTGATATTATATAACATTATTTTAGAACATTTTGAAATATTTCAAATAATTACTTGTAATTGCATATGAATTATTTTTTCGCTGGTTTCCTTTTCAAATAACTCAATTTTGGTTTCGAGTTGATGAATTTGCATTTTTTTCTTCTGAATTTCCTTAAATGCAATTTCCTTTTCGTTTCTGAGCTTATTTTCCATCTCGGTTTTATATTCAAATTCATTTTTGCTGAATTTCGTCGCGTCTTCTTTCAGTTTCCGTTCAAATTCCTTGAAAAAACGCGAAAAATTCACTTTTATCGAGTAAAATCGATTGAAAAATGGAAAATATACCTCATTTGTTGCTTTTAAATCCGTTTCCAAGCTGTTAACTTTGTTTAATAACGCTTTGTTTTCATCTAAAGTGAAAAATGATCACAAATTTTATTTATTTTTAATTTTTTTTCGAAAAAATCGAGAAATTCAAAGAAATTTTACAATTTTTCTTTAATTTTGATTTAATTTCGTCGAGTTTTCCGGTTTTTTCATTAAAATTGACTAAATTTTCACGAAAATTTGATCAAATTTTGCAATTTTTTCATAAGTTTGTGGAAATGTAAACAAATTTTTCAATACTTTCATGAAATTTCTCGAAATTTCATCAAATTTTATGCTATTTTTTTTAAAAATTAAATAAAATTTTTATAAATTTGATGAAATTTAACTAAATTTGATGAAATTTAACTAAATTTGACAGAAATTCCTGAAATTTTACACTATTTTCGTTAAATTTCCATCTAATTGATGAAATGTGATCAAATTTTACTACACCTTCATGAAATTGATAAAAATATCAACAAATTTTTCCATTTTTTCACGAAAATTCATCCATTTTTCCATTTTTCCACGAAAATTCATCAAACTTTTCCATTTCATACGAAAATTCATCAAACTTTACATTTTTCTCCACGAAATCAAAATATACGATTTTCAATCACACATTTAAGAAAAAATCACGATTATTCGACCAGTTTTAAATGTTTTCGTAAAAACCAAGAATTTGCCTTCGTAATTCGCAATCCGGGTCAAAGTTGCTTGTTGCGTCCAAACGGCGTTCTCAAAGTTTCGTATTTCTAAAAAAAAAACATCAAACTCATCAACCATTAATCCATAAAACAAAAAACCCCAAAAATCCAAAAAACTAAACCTTCCGCCATCGATTTCCGTTCATCTTCCGCAAACCGGTGCTGCGCTGTCAGTAACCCAACTTCGTTCTTCAATTTCTTATTTTCCAACGTCACCGTCACGCAAACCTACAAAAACACATCAAAACCCCCAAAATCCAATAAAACCCACCACTTACCTTCCTCAACAACTCAAACTCGTCGATTAATTCATCCAAATCAACATTCGCCTCCATTTTCAAATTTTCAAAACGGCGCCGTCCTTTTCCTACCCAACACGTCATCTTATCTCGTAAAGTTCCATAAACGACACATTTTCAAACGTCATCTTTTCTCGTAAAATTCGATAAAACGGCACATTTTCAAATCAAGGCTTCAAAACACGTCGGGATCGTCCTCTTCCTAGCCACCTACGTCATCTTTTCTCGTAAAATTCAATAAATGAGACATTCTTGTTTAAAAATGAATAAAAAAAATCTTTACTGAATATCTACTATCACATTGAAATGTTTCAAAGGGATTACATGTAAAATAACATGTTGCTATTATAATAATAAAATTTTATATTGTGAAATATGAAAATATTTTAGTATCGTGATAAGGCTGTTGTATCAGAATAATCTGCGTTCAAACTAGAAAATTAAGTATTTAAAGAGAATTTTTCCTAATGCAACACCTTTAAACAAAAGTTCTTAGGTTAGACCTACAATTTGTTAGACAAAGGACAAAACAGGTGGATTCTGAAGAATAAAATCGAGGAGGCCGATACCCAATGGTGAAATTTTTTTGTGATGTTTTTGCTTTTGAATCAATAAATCCAGTGAAATCATGTGATTTCCTGTAAAATCAAATGAAATTTATGAAATTTCAGTTCTGAAATCTGGCTAAATCCATGAAATCTGAACTGACATTTAGTGAAATCCATGAAATCTCAAGTGAAATCCATGAAATCTCAAGTGAAATCCATGAAATCTCAAGTGAAATCCATGAAATCTCAAGTGAAATCCACGAAATCTCAAGTGAAATCCATGAAATCTCAAGTGAAATCCATGAAATCTCAACTGAAATCCAATGAAATCCATGAAATTCACTTAAATCTCAACTGAAATCCATAAGTTCACCTAAATCTCAACTCAAATCCATGAAATTCACCTAAATCTCAAATAAAATCTAGTGAATCCCATTAAATTTCAACTGAAATCCAGTGAAATCCACAAAATCCACTCAAATCTCA
The DNA here is from genome assembly GCA_034700445.1 of Stenotaenia linearis. NCBI lineage: Eukaryota > Metazoa > Arthropoda > Chilopoda > Geophilomorpha > Geophilidae > Stenotaenia > Stenotaenia linearis. The sequence goes on from JAQIXT010001619.1 coordinate 10,551, forward strand.
ATAGAAACCACCAAAATCAGGCATAATTTTCAATTTCTTACTTCCCCCACCCCAAATCCCAGACCATTGGCCTCCTCAAACAAAACACAATGCAACACCTCCCACTACCAACAGAACAATTCCTAACCCAATAGACCCTCCTAGACTTCACTCCATCCCCAACTCATTCTTCAAAACCAAATACAACGCAATAAAAAATTCAAAATAGAAATCCTCGATCATGCCGTCCATGACTCATCCAAGAATCCTGGTTCAAACCGGTCCACCAGACAGTGCCAGGAAAACTGACAAACTGCCAAATGAGCGCCGGATTTCCCATAATACCAAGCGTGGTAACAAAAAAATGGTCAACTATAGTACTGTAGATATGGAGCTCGTATGTATCTGAAAAATACCTAACCCGCCTAATTTAAATCAACATTCGGACACAAACACCAACGCAAACCACACAAAATCAATTTTCGTGTAATTTACTGAAGCACCACCTACATTATTTTTTTTCCATAAATCGATTGCGCCAGAAATTAGGCGGATTAGGTATTTTTCAGATACCTACGAGCTCCATATCTACACTACTAACCATAACCAGGTGGGAGATGACATTCGGTGAAATCTCGTACAGGTCAGGATTTCAGATTTCAGATTCTTTGAAATCCACTGAAATCCTATGAAATTTTATGAAATCCTCATGAAATTTTCTAAAATCCATGCAAATTCCTCCCAAAATCCAATAAATATTTGAAATTTAATGATTTGCGCATGCGTCAGTGCATGATTTTCTGATTTCCAGTTCCGGTTTCTCTAACCCCAACCCACTTCCGTTAAAATCCAGTTAAAATGTGGTCAAAATCCTCTGAAATCCAGGTGAATTCCTTGGAAATCATCGCAGAATCCTCAGAAATTGTCTGAAATCCAGATGAAATCCTCTAAAATCAAGGATAAATCCTCGGAAATCCTCTGGAATCCAGGTGAAATCCTCTGAAATCCAGGTGAAATCCTCAGGAATCATCTGAAAATCCTCAGGAATCATCTGAAAATCCTCAGGAATCATCTGAAAATCCTCAGGAATCATCTGAAAATCCTCAGGAATCATCTGAAAATCCTCAGAAATCATCTGAAATCCCCAGAAATCCTCTGAAATCCTCTGAAATCCAGGATAAATCCTCGGAAAACGACTGAAATCCAGGTGAAATCCTTGGAAATAATCTTAAATCCAGGATAAATCCTCTGAAATCCAGGTGACGTCCTTGGAAAGAAGGAAGGAAGAAATACTGCCTTGGAAATCCAGGTTAAATCCTCTGAAATCTCAATAAAATCCTTGGAAATCCTCAGAAATACAAAATTTAATAGCTAGATTTCATGATTTCAAAATCCCATACACATTTTCACCGAACATCGTCCCCCGTTAAAATGGTCAACCACAACACTCCCAATGCTAACACTGATTGATTAAGTAAACGTCGTTGCATTGCTTTACAAGCTCGAAATGAAAACTGATAATACTCGAAAGATATTCGACGGCACTATACAGGTACTGGTTGCACGTCCTTCCGCTTGTCGTACTCGTCGATGTACCACTGCTGATTGAGATAAATAAACTTGACGCACAGTTTGTATATCGTGTTCCGAGATTTCACTTCGACGTACATCGCGACGAAGAAGGCGACGAAGAAGAAGACGCCGCACACGAGCGTGATCACTTCGGACTTGGTCAGTTCGCTCTTCTCCAGGGAGTTGCGGACTCCCCGGTCCTGCTTGAAGCAGAGTATCGTCGCCGTCGCGCAGCCGAGCATCACGATCAGGCTGGCGATAAAGATGATGTGGAGGACTTTGTCCTGCCGGGAACACTGGGGGAACTGCCATTGCCGCACCTGCAAGAAGTGCAATATTTTGTAATGCTTTCCCAGGTAACAATTGTATTGAATCTGTAATAGAAAATCGATTCGACATTGCAAATCAGTTCCAATAAGAATAATTTATGAGATTTCTAATATTTTCTGCAGTTATGTTCACATGTCCTGCAGGGATCCGTTCGTTTTATCGAATGACGTTATATCGAATAACTGTTTTATCGAAAGACGTTATATCGAATTATTGTTTTATCGAATCGATAAAACAATAATTCGATAAAATGACGTCGATAAAACGTCATTCGATAAACCGTCATTCGATAAAACGTACCAGAACCGTCTTGCAAAGGATTTTTTGCTAGGAGGAAGGAAGGAAGAAATACTGCTTAAGGTCACAAGCGGCTACAAAGGCCATACATGACCTGTCACAATAAGAATAAATTTACGGAATTCAAGAACTTTACACAATTCAAAATATTTACACAATAGTAAATTGCTAGTTTTTTGCTAGGAGTGTGAGATATTATATTTTTAAGAACACGGTGCGATATTAGGAAAAAATCGCATCACATGAGATATATCGTTATCATAATATATCTCTCATGTGATGCGGGTTGGGGTATATCATAAACATTTTTGGTAAAATTGTTTTGCTGCAGGATCCTGCAGATTTTTTTCCTCATGGGTAGAAAATGATTCTATATTGCAGAAATACATAGTAAATTGATTCTATATCTCCAAAATATAGACGTAGGTGTCCTCGATATCGTTGCAGGGTCTGTGAGCAATCGTCTGTCCACGAATACAATTTAATTACACTGAATAGTTGTGGAAGCTATTGTTATTGAACTAATGCGATATGATGATAGAGATTTTTCCACATGATATTTCAATAGAACAATATTTTTATAAATCCTAATATCCATATTTTGATATCTCGATATAGCACGAAAAAAACAATTTTGTTTATTTCGAATGTGCTAAATGTGATATCAATCATCGATGCTATCGATATCGAACTACAGTAGATGCAGCTTATTGTGATCACGTTGGGACCTCCCCAAAGTGATCACAATAACCGATTGATAACAATAGCCAACAAAACAAAAAATGCAGTTTTAATCATTGTTTTCCATTACTATGTTAAAAATTCAAAACTAAAAGGTGTTTGGTAAATTTTAATCTCTAATTATAAAGAAAAATTGATTTTGAATCATTTTTGATCAAATCGAGTCTCTTTCAACACTATCAATAGTCTGTTGCACTCCTTTTAATAACTTTAAAAATTTTCTACACTTTATAGACGTTAAATATAAAGAAAAATATCTTTTTGAGTGTGATTTCACTTTTCTGTTGCCAAAGTATACGAGATTAGAATTTAATTTGGTCCAAATTTGCTGCTGAAAGTCAAATTTCGATGAAAAATGATCGCAATAACCGAAAAAATGATTTCAATAACCGATAATTTTTCAATGAAAAAGTACTATCCGGTCTGTACTTTGTAAAAGTGATCACATTAACCGATTGATTCCATTAACCATGATCACAATAAACGGTGTCTATAGTATTGAATTGACAGACCTACGCACACAACTATTAAGGTTTAGTTATTCAAATTTCATTAGCTGCTATAATTGCATCATGTTTGATTCATTATTCTAACAATGAAGATGTTTACTAAAGTTTGTTTACTAAAGTTTGTTTACAAAAGTTTTAAGATTTCACAATCAGCTACAGTCGAACTTCTATAACGAAATTCTAGTTATAACGAAATATCTAAAATCCCTAATTTTATCCCCATAAATATCCATATAAATTTTGTTATAACAAAACTCACTGTTACGTAAACTCAGCTATCTCCAACTATTTATTTGAAATTTTTCGTTATAACGAGGTTTAAACATATTAAGTTTGCTTGTTTACCGTGCAAGACCGAGAAATACTTGTATCAGGAAATTGACTTATTTCACATCGTTATCAGTTAATAACTCGACGTTTCAGTCAACAAATATTTACTTTCTTAAATAATTTCGCTTAAATAACATTTCATATCACATGCTATAAGTAGGGTATGGATTTTTCGGGTGGAAAAAAAATTGAAAATCGGGGGGGGGTAGAAATCGGGTGTTTGAAATTTTTTTCAAATTGGGTTAAATTGGGTTAAGAAAATATAAACTTTTATTTT
>JAQIXT010001620.1:0-14580 GCA_034700445.1 Stenotaenia linearis
ATATAAGTTAGATTTATAATTAACAAGGAATTTATAAGTTATAAGACATAAGTTTTGTTCTCCGCAAACTCTCTATTTTCTTGCAGTGATCTGTCTGCCAAATCGTAAAAAAATTGTTAAATAACTATAAAATTAGTCATGACATTTAATATAGATAGGGTGGAGCAGTTTGTACCATAAGTGTTAAGGCTACTTGATAACCTAAGACAGTCCCAATATCTATAAATATTCAATTGCGAAAGAAATGGTGAAGGTGAGACTAAAGGCCCGATTGACAATACACTCCAAAAAATCCCAACTAAAAAATTGTTGAATCAAACAATAATTGGTTTATTTTAATTATAATTTATTAAAACAAACAATATATATGGTCAAAATAACCAAATTATTGTTTGCTTCAAGTGCCATTTTTTTCATTAGAGAGTTTGCGGAGGACAAAATTTATGAATTACGGTATAACTTATAAATTCCATGTTAATTATAAATCTAACTTAAATTTAACATGGAATTTATAAGTTATAAGATATAAATTTTGTTTTCCGCAAACAAATCATTCATATGGTTATAAAATATTTTCCAGCTGCTGGTAGTTTATGGAGTTATTGGTATGCGGTAATAAGATAAAATAATTGAATAATACAGCATTAAAATATTTTAAAAATATATTGAAACTAAGGCTTAAATATCACACAATATCAATTTTGTGACTTTTAATTAATTTTATCCTCTTGCACAAAGAATTTAAAATTGTATTTTATAGTTTTAGAATAAATTTGAAAATTAATTCTCCCCTTTCCTAATATTAAATTCCAAAATAAAAAAAATAAAAAAATCTTAACCATAAAAAAATATAAACAAAATTTAAAAAATCATAAAATTTCACCATAACTCCCCCTTCAAAAATCAAACAAAAGTAAATGACAATCCTCTGACTCAGGAAACCAACATCCAAATTTAGTCATAGAACATCCAGAAATATCTAAAAAAAAAAAAAACCATCCCCCTACTTAGTCTTCCATTTTTTGTGAAACAAAAACAAAAAACAAACAATTTTTTTCCCTTTAATTCCCCACTCACTACTCACTTTATTCCCTCTCCATCACGCATTATTGTCATTTCAATAAAACAAGCCTATAATTGGCAGCAATGAGTCTCACCAAATTTGGGTAAACATAATCCAGCACAAGTCACGTGCTTTTCCTTATGTCATTCACCCTGCACCGAAGTGTCTCGTGCCAAAAATCGATCAAACTGTGTTACAACCCCCCTCGCAACTTTTAACCAACGTATAATTGAGATTTACATCTACTTTCGCCCTCTGTTGGTGAAACTCATTAATTTCGAGTAAAACTCAACTGACTTCAACACTCAAAAGCAAACCGCACTAAACAAAACCACTAAAATAAACCGCGCGTGCGCAAAAAAAAAAAAAAAAAAAAAAAAAAAAATCTTCCCCATCCCCACAAAAAAAATTATAAAAAAAAAAAACCTTGGCAAAGAAAATAAAGTGAAAAAATATCAGTTTCAACGATAACTTTCCCTTATCGTTTCACTTCCCATTGAACTTTCATTTCTTAATTTCTGGAAATTAATTTACGACTTTTAGCGTAACTCGATACCAATTACTCTCGATTTGTCAACAGCGGAAGTAATTTTACAGTAATATACGATTCATTCACAGTAATAGCAAACGTACGTTGCGTTTACGGTGTAAAATAAATAAATAAATAAATAAATAAATAAATAAATAATAATAATAACAAAATTAATTATCAATTTTGTTTATCCTTCCAAAAAATAATAATAAAAAAAACCTGTTCCTGTTTTCCACTACCCACATATAAAATACACAAAAACACACACACCCGAGGAAGTTTTTTAAGGAAATACACACACTATCGTTTGTCACCGTGACAAACAAATAAAAGCCGCTGCGAAAGTTACTTCCCTGAAAATGGAACCTTTATTTCTTTCTCTTTCCAACATGACCACACACTTACACTTAAGGCTTATTCTATTAAATACAAATTATTGTCCCACTATGTGTCAACCTAATTACAAATCAATACACCCACTCACACCCATTATTCACAAACAAAAACAATATTTTATAAACTAACATAACTAATTTCCTACTAATAGCACTGATTAGGCCCAAATTAACAAAAGAAAAAACCAACAGGTTAAAAACTCGTTTATTTTTAGTCCTACCTCCAGTACTTGTGCAAAATTAGGTCTAATTTTACATAAGGAGAGACCGGAGAAACTTATCGTTAGCGAATACTATCAATTCCCGATAAGAAAGCAAAGAATTAAAAAAAAAATTGCGAATCTGACATTTAGAAAAGTGAAATTTACAAAAATTTACAATAATTAAATTTGTTGTAAAGAATAATTTTAAACGAACGCTTTCCGGTAAATTTTATCAAGTTCTTTTAACGCTCAAACGTAACGCATATTAGACGTTTACAATAAAATTTTGTAATCCAATTGTCCTATAAAATGACCATAAAAAGACGTCGCCCCTCCCCTCACCCATAATGAGTGAAGAAAAGCAAACTTACCAACAATGTCTGCGATACAGGTATTCCTACATAGAGTAAGCAAGGGTAATCGAGCATCAACCCCGCGCGAGACGAAGGGTGATGTCGGGGCCCATTATTTTGCCACCTCTTGTACGACCAACGTGCCCAGGGAGGGGGCGCCACTTTGGATTTTCAAAATTATTTCACTCGCTACACAACCGACTTATTTCCCCTCGTGCCTCACTTCGCTCTCCTCCCACTGCAGCTGCGCAGTGCAGCCAAAATAGCCTCGTGCACGCCGATTCCTTCCGCTTTTTTGCGGCGCACTCTCAAACGCAGTGTTTGACACAGATTTTCCTCTAATCAATAGCACCAAGACCGTTCCGATTGCCAGAGCACGAGGGGAGGAATAATGCCCCCTCTTTCTTCTATCACTTGACTTTTTAATTCATTATGAATCGATGCGATCATCGTTTGATCAATACCGATAGCGATATATCGCAATCGATCTATTTGTCCTCCTCTGCAAGTGTAGGTAGAGGTTATAAACCGTTGCATAATCGCTCGGTGCACGTGGGAAAACTGCATTAAAGTTTTACTGGTTAATCGGAAGCCGGTCTTAGAAATCACGCAAGTGACACACTTATGTGAATAAATAGTTGCATCTTTTTTTGGATGCTGTACGGAGCTAAGGACCGTGAGGAGTGATGGTAGTTCCCCTTTCCCCGACTTCTAAAGCTGAAATATTTCACTTTTTTGGTTTTAAATAAAGTAGATAATGTTTTTCTGTATGCGCTTTGAAAAGTACGTGGTTTGCGACAATTGTTCCAAATTGTTATCGGCTTTATCGTTTTGGGACTCAGCGGAGAACTAAACTCGCGGCTTTGACTTGACTACCATTTCTCGCTCGCCTTTCTGCATGGATGCAGTTACTGGTTTACAATTAACATGGAATTTATAAGTTGTAAGACATAAGTTTTGTTCTCCGCAAACTCTCTATTTCACTTGTATTATGGGAAACCTACGTAAGAGGCCCACCATAAATAATAGTTGTTCAGGGCTTCTCTAATACTGGAGGCGTGGCTGCACTTATGACTTAATTTCAGTGGAAATGAGGTGTGTCATATCTATCCAAGGTGTGATTTATCAACCCTAACAAGTGCTTTTGGAGGGGAAAGTTTGGTTGGGGGCTGTAAGCTTACACGTCTGGATTCAAGTTCTCAAATTTCCAAGAAATGTCATTGAAAGTCTAAAAAGTGATTGCAACAGTCTACCTGACTAATGCTTGATTCACTCTTGAAGGAACTTAACACAATTATTCTGTATCTATCTAGTGAACAAGGGTGCAGCCAGGAATTTTTCCAGGAAGGAACAACCTAAGTCTAAGATCAAAAATCTGAAACTGGTACCTTGAAACTAAAAATATGAAATGGTTGGTAGCACCTTCCATTATAAATCTAACTTATAATTAACATGGAATTTATAAGTTGTAAGACATAAGTTTTGTTCTCCGCAAATTCTGCGATAAGCATAAAAGTGGAAATTTGGTATTCAAACACTTTTTTCTTCCCCACACCCATGCCAGCCAATCAAAATCACATTTGATTGATTAATTTGCAGAAATTAAATTAAAAAGCCAAAACGTGACGTCTTTTAGACAATTCAAAAAATCCATTCCCTCCTCTTCTTATTAGACTTGGAAGCTTTCACTTTTGATGCCTTTCCAAAAGACACAAAATCCCAAAGACTTCTGAACACTTATCAGCTATAAAAGATAATAACCCATTCTGCCGAATTCACTTTTGCTTACTGTTTACTATGTTAAATAAAATTGGATTTGGCAAAACAAGTCTAGACTGTATAAAACAAGCAATCACAGATAAAGTAGGTACACAGTCATTAGAGAGTTTGCGGAGAACAAAACTTATGTCTTACAACTTATAAATTCCATGTTAATTATAAATCTAACTTACATTTAACATGGAATTTGTAAGTTATAAGACATAAGTTTTGTTCTCCGTAAACTCTCTATTGCTGAAATCCCACTTTATAATTAAGAGTTTGCGGAAAACAAAACTTGTGTCTTAAAAACTTATTAAATTCCACGTTAAATGTAAGTTAGATTTATAATTAACATGGAATTTATAAGTTATAAGACATAAGTTTTGTTTTCCGCAAACTCCCCAATTAACATGTAATTTATAAATTATAAGACACAAATTCTGTTCTCTGCAAGAATCTCTTTACGTAATCCTAACCTCATTTTCATTGCTTGTCCATAGTATTGTTCTTTTGTCAATGGAACCTCAAGTGCCGCTTGACTCTCTTCTCCAGTCAAGCGTCACTTAAAACTGCATAAATAAGAACAAACATTGAAAAAGGAAAAAACTGCTACAATTTCATCGCTTTCACTAAATTCCATCAAGGACTTTATTGTGTATTTTACCTGGTTAAATCAGGAAAAAATAGCAAAAAAAAACAAGTCATACTATCACATTTAGATGACTTTTGTAATCGTGTCATTCAAAGATACAATATGACACCTATGAAGTATTATCACCTGTCAAATATAAGTACCAGTAATAAATAAATAAAAAAATATGTATTCAATTGCAGTAAATAAATAAATATATTGTGTTTGCTTGATCAAACGCCATCCCAAAATAAAGGCCTCATTTGTAGTGTAAATTTCAACATTCAGAGTGATGTCACCGTAATAAATCATCACAGCAATGTTAACATAGCATAAATAGGCTGTTTTGCCAAGGTTTCTATTACTGCAGTTAACATGCATAGAATATTTCAAACAGAAATATTCATGCAGTATAGATGCAGCTATTATTCTCAACTATTTCATAGGATTATTTTGATCCTGTGTTTTAAATAAACACAGGAATATTTAAAAGACACTTAAAATAAATGACAAACATCAGTTAGGCTTAGTGGACATCAGCTGCATTCAGGAATTGAAATATTTTGAATTTTATTTCATTCATTCTTTCAGTTTATACCGTGAGGGATAAATCAAATTTTTTAAATATAAAATGTACATTCAGATAGAAAGTATTCCATGTTAAATGCTCGGATTAAGTTCTGACTCTGGATCAAATTCCGAAGTTGTGGAACAATGACGTCATCACATGACACAGAGGTTTACTTCTGGCACAGATCGCATTCGACGAGACTGCATTTTGAGTTCTATTTTGATGAGTATAAAATTATAGAGATAAAAGCTAAGTAAACCAAGATCATTTTTAAGCCGTTCAAATTGCAACTCAGCTTCAAACTTCCCAAATTATCCGGCACCGTTCCTTTAAACATCGACAAAATATTTGTAAAAGCAGCAACATAATTCAATAAACCATTTTACCACACAAATTCCTCCAAAACTAAGACTTCGATTCCACGTATTTCGCCACTATCTACTAATAGTTTATGTATCGAAGAACTTTGCCCTCTTCAACTATTCTTCAACACGCAATACAATGTGGAAAACATCAATTACCTGGGGCTTATCTATATTTGAATTCTCAATTCTCAAACCAATAAAGCAAAACGTGCTAATCACTCAGCCATTCACCTCGTAAATAATCCGAAAACAATAATCAATAACCGGTCAATGCCAAAGACCCACTGATTTCCATACTTTCTCATTTCGCTAACTGGACTATTTCTTTCAGTCACACCACAAAATGGAATTTATTGAACGGTCTTTACAACAGTAAATCACATTTAAAGAAGACTATGTCTCGTAATATTGACTGGAACTACATTATTCCATATTTTATTCATGATTAAAGCAAAAAGCTTTCAAACATCAGCAATTAGCCTAAATTTGGCTGATGCTTCAGTCAAATTGGTCTTATCAGCTTCATGTTATCTTATTATGTTCTAAAGTTAAAATTAACAGTTTGGTAAATACAAGATTAAATTATTTTTCAAAAAAATGTTATCTGTTGATTCAACTACTGCAAACTAATGTGATAAAAATCTTTGATTGAACACTCCCATGTGAAAAAGTTATGAGTTCAAACATTCACCATTTGCAGTGCAAGTTGGCGGGTTATCGATCAAGTCCGTCTTCTCCTGCAACAAACGTTGAACTCTATTCTGAAGGCAGACAACACAAAATTGAATATGAAAAAGTCAAAATATCTAACTTACCATATCAGCACATACAATAATATCAATGGAACTAGACAGACATGTATGGAATTATTAATTACTATTACATGTCGAACCTCGATATAACAAACTCGAAGGGACCATCAAATCTGTTCGCAATATCGAGAGTTCGTAATATCCGAATTTTTTAACATTGAATGAATGGATAGGAATCCAACCAAACTTTTCAAAAAATTCGTTAAAACGAGGAATTTGCAATAAGCGAGTTCGTAATAAAGAGGTTCGACCTGTATATCTAATAAAAAGCCGGTGTATAATACTGATCGTACTAACAAAAGCTTCAACTAGTGGCTAATGTGTAAGAAAATCTAGAATTTGAACAACAAACAATAGCTCCAGTAAATATTTAGCAAAAAAATCATAAAACAAAGTCAAAACAACTACCATCCTAAAAATTCCATTCCAATTGTCAGTATACCATGAAAATCCCCTTAGCGGCTTTAAAAACTCATCGTGTTTACTTCAAAAATTACTAATTCCTTTGTTTATTCATGAGGAATTACTCTAATTGAGCACCTACTTTGAAATTAGTAATAAATATCCAAAACTTGAAAAACATGAAGCTTTCCTATTATTTTAATCACATTTCCTAATATCTGCATCACTTAATAAACTAACATTACAGCTCAAAAGCGAAACTAGCAATTGTTTACCATCATTACATCTCAACATAATAACACATTACCAAAAACAATATCACTGTTATTCTTAATTAACCTAACATCAAATAAACACAGAAATCCAATATTTTTAAAATTTCCTCACATTTTCTCCATGATTCACTACAAAAAAAAAAAAAAAAACAATTGAGATTTGATTGTCACTATCACGCGTGATGAGTCCTCAGGAAATAGTTACAAAGCCCTATTAATCTCGTAATACGTCACCAAACACCATTCCCCACCCCCAAAACCACAAATATCGATTCTGCAAATCGATCCCGACACCCAAACTCCATCTACAAATACAATTCCTCCTATTACCTAACAATATTCGCCATAATTAGGTAATCCAATCAAGGACGCAGCCATTTTAACTGCAACTGCTCAAGGCCACTCATAATTGACAATTAAAAATCCATCACGACGCCATGTTTGATCAATTTGTCACCCCCGTAGACCAATAAAAAAAAAACCTACTTAACCCTAAAAATACCTCTCAATTACAGAAAGACGTAACAGAAAGCGTTTTAAAGAAAAGATCATCTAAAAATAGTGTGGAGTGCAGACCACATTAAAATGTCCTTGGAATAAAATAAAATTGGGAAAAAAACAACAACAAAAAATAAATAAATAAAATGGAACATAAAAGAAAGTACACTTGCACCATTACACGGATCAACCTTTTATATAGTCGTTGGCGCCATTTTTTTTCTTGATTAGCACAACTGGTCAGTACCAGTGCCGTGACAGCTGAATAATCAACCGCTATAAAAACTAGATACAGTTGTAAGGGGAATTAATCATTTGGGATTTTTGAAAAAAGTTTCTTGAAGGGAAAAAATAAATTTTAGGTGAATATCCTGGGAATAACAGTTGCGATGAGGAGCTGTCATAACTTTTAATTTCAAAGATAAAAATAAAAATTAAATTAAATGTTGCGTTTCAAAATTTAAGGGTAAATTGTTGAGTTTTGTCAGTTTTTTAGGTTTTGTTTGTTTTGGTTTTGTTTGTCGTTATGAAAGTCATTCAGTTGAGCTGATAAAATTTTTTTAATTTTTTTTTTGGTATTTTTTTAAATTTATATAATTTTTTTTTATAGAAAGAAATTTCAATATTTCTGCATAATTTATTCAATTTTTTTTTTTTTTTACTTGAAAAAATTAAACTCTGAAATTTCTTATTTTTCATTTCTGGTTAAAGAAAAAGTGTCTACAATTCACTTTTTTTTTAAAAATTAACCCTAAAATTTTTTCAATTCAGCGAAAGAAAATTTTATTTTTTCATTTTTCGCTTTTTTCTTAAAAACCTCGACTCCAGAATCCCAAACTAACAATTTTTATTCTAAATTCACTAATTACCTCCTCACTATTCTATTTTTAGTCCTTACAAACAAATTTATCTCAAATAAAACAAAAAAAAATTTCAAAGACGCACACAATTGTCTTCAGTCACGAGTGGTTTATACCGGTACAGTTTTACTACCACCGTATTATTCCTTAAAACATGTCCACCCGTCGTAAAACACTCGTGAAATATTTCAAGGAAAAGATATACGACTCACAAAATCTTCCTTCAAATTACAAACTTAAAAACCCACAAAAATTAAAGCGGAAAATCAAAAAAAAAATTTCAAATTAAAAAAAAAAAAATTTTTTCTTTTTTTATGTAATCGACATGTGAACAACAGCAACCCAACCACATAACAGTGAAAAGTCCGTACAATTTTATTAATCTAATTTATTATATTCATTCCTGCCACTCTTGGCTAAACCCAAGACAAACTCAGAACTAAAATAGATCCCCGTGGCTCGGCTGGCATCCACTGTGAACATCAGACCAAGTATAGTCTACAACTGAGAAAACCTAAGCACAATGACAAAACACTAGCGCCATCTTTACCCGTTTTTCCAAAAATAAAAAAAAATTTCAAAAAAAAATTTCAAATTAAAAAAAAATAAAAATTTTCTTAAATTCAATTTAAATTCACAAATCCGACCCAAAAAAGCAAAGTAAAATATTCTTTTGTCCAAAATTTGTATAAAATTGTATAAAATTGAATAAAATTCATAACTTTTGCTTAGAAAAAAACTCAACAAAGTGAATTTCAGGTTGAATTTTACTCCCATAATCCTTTATTTCCACGAAACGATAAGAAACCAAACTTTAAAAAAAAAATCCAATCAGGATTTTCCCTGTAGATTCAAAATCCTGTTTCATCACAACCCTAAAAATACTTTCCAAAAAAAACCAAATTTGAAATTTTCTCTTCACAACACTCAAAACCCACCGAAAAACCCACAAAAACGCCAACAAATTATCAAAATTCGGACTTGAGAGAACCTCGGTCTTGACCACGTGATACGTTATGCAATACGCATACCACGAAGCGAAGAAAAAAAGTTACAAGAAGTCAGGTCACGCAATCCATTTCAACAAGTTGTCGCCGCTACTTCACCGCTAGACAGCAGCACTACTTCAGTAAATTTTTATTACCATTCATAATGGAGTAAATAAAATCGTTTCCCGTTTATTTTTATTTATATTTTATAAAGTTACTTACCGGAGTGCTCAATTCCAGATCGGCTCCCCCAACGTTCCCTCCGTCTGACGTCATGGAAGGCCTCAAAGGCGTACAAAAGCTGCAGACTGCTTTAGAAACCTATAAAAAAGGAATAAATTTTATTTTTAATGAATTGTGTCAATATTTTTCCGCCATTTTAAAAATTATTTTTCCCACGTCTGCCATGATTTGCGCACAAATGAATCAAAAATCCGACAAAAACGCAGACACGTAAATGATCCAAGTGTAAAAACAGACTTTTTTTTGTAAATAGACGATAAATAACAGTAATTAATGGAAACTTTTTATTCAGAAACAGTTGTTAGGCCCTTTCGTCGTTAACTTAACGACAAAAACGTCAAAATCTCTCGTTTTTGAATTAAAAAATGACAAATCGCTTATTAATTGTTATTTGTTTATATTTCTAGCACCTGAGATCGATTATTGTTTTCATATTTTTGTTTTAACACGAAACCTGCATTCTCTGCGAGGTAACGCCCCGAGTTTGTATTGTTTTACTTTCAAACTTTTTACTGGCACGCCGGCCTGGTAGCGGCCATGTTGGTTTGATGCAATATTACCATTAAGTAATATTACCGAACTAATCGATAATCAATATGTCAATAACTGTAAAAACATGTGGGGTATTTATGTTTTCAAATAGTCAATGTTGTAGATGAGGGCAGAAAAATTTAGTAAATAAGCCGACAAGTTTGCCAGATTGTGTTTGCAAATACACCACGTGATGCAGCATGGCGGAATGAATCGTGGTCAGACGCCAACGGGGCTCACCTTTTTCGATGCGATTGATGGTGATCCAGCGGTGCTAGGGGGATGAAAATTCGTCGATGGCAACGGGAAACGATTCTCCAAGCCCTGTAACCACTTCTTTTGGTCGGGGAGACACGAGTTAGCGCCAAAACAGCACCAATACCTCCCAAACCACGGCCGTTGCCTCTGTTCCGGTGGCTGGTGGCCGGCACACTCCTACCGCCAAACGGCGGTTTGATGCATTAAAAGTTTGTTCGTGCGTTATGACGTATCGGTTTGTGTATGGCAGTAGGACGAATGATGACGTACAAACGTTGAGTCACGAATTGAAGAATAAATGTTGAATTGCGGAACTTGTGACTGGCATTTATGAATTTTTCCCCGTGGGAAATATCAATTTTGATGAAAATAAATCCGAACTCATTTGTTTGTTTTAATTTTAATTAGTTTGATTAAATTATGTAAAAAATTGAAGAAAAACGAAATAAATGTATTCGAAACACACATTTCTGACTCAATTAAAACTTGTTTCTAAGTTTATTCAATGAAAACACTTGTCGTTGAAAATATCTGCTTCCGACGCCCACTCCCAAACCATTGCATGTCATGCAGCTGTCATTGTTGCTTCACGCCGGTAAAACTCGTTGAAAGCTGGTTTCGCTATCATTTTCGAGCACTAGATGGCAATAAAGTGCGCGAGCGTTGTAAACAAGTTCCAGATATGCAACTTTGAAGTTTGCGGCGCTTAAGTCGCTCACATGCGGCTCGGGCAGCAACCAGGGAGCACAAAATTATCTTCTGCCAGAACGACTTTGCACGTTTGAGGTGAAACGAGAGTATTAACAAACTCTACTCGACAAAACAACCTCAGGTAAGACGCTTTTATCAACTTTTTATTCAACCGCGCCGCATTCAACGCATCAAAACTCACAAAAGGAAAAAAAAATATTGAAATTCCTTTACAACTAAATTACCACCTCTTTGCATACCGCGAATTCCATTAACTAAAAGCCAATTTTCCCCATTTATTCCTCACTTCTTTGTGTTTTTTCGCACGCGCGCATCCATCTTTACTTGTCACTATGGCAACAAAACAAAAAGATGAACGACTTTCCATTTTTCATTCTCTTCTTACTCCTACTGAATTACTCCCACTGGTAGACACTATAAAAAATAAAAGAAAAAAATGTTTGAAAAAAAGATTTGAAAAAAGTGCGCATAAAAACCCTCACTTTTGCGGCTCCCCAACTGTTTTTGTGTGCACAGATTACAGAATGGTATGGATGGACAAGATGGCTTAATCCCAGCTCAAGAGAATATACTTATTGTGTCACTATTGAGACTTGGCAAAAATGACAAGAGGAAAAGGAAAAAAAAGCAGAAACAAGTTTTTTTCCATAGGATAACGTTGATGAATGGGGCTAATGTCGGTAGTTTGTGGTTGATTTTGTATTTTTGTATTTTTTATTTATATTTTTGCATTAAAATGTTAATATTTAAGCACACGAGTAAAAAACAATGTCGAAATTATGTTGTTCCTGGTGATTAGTAATTATTACATTTTTTTAAAACTTTTTTTGCGGTTCATTGGTCAGATAAAATGAAAAATGCAAATTCGAAGGTTTAGTTCAGCAAGTTGTTTATAGCCGCGAGAATCGAATTGATTAGCGTTTGTTTTTATGTCTTATAGAAATTTGCTAGTCACTTGTTTTGAAAATCATTCTTAATACTTTGTGGCCCCGCACAAGGTCAAATTCTGATGCAAATTTCCTATTTTAGAATTCATTTAATGCGTGCGCTTCTCGTTTAATTCTTTCATATCAACTTTTAAATAAATTATTTTAAAAATTCATTCAAATTTTTTTTTCTAACAAAAAAAAGTGGAAAAAAAATTTAAAAAAATTTAAAAATTATATCACATCTCAAATTGCACATAAACCCCATTTTCCCATAATTCCCAAGGAAAAAAAATGGAAAAATCGCAATAAAAAGCAAAAAAGTCGTTTTAAATCAACTTTTTTTTTCTTACGAGAAATAAGAATAAGCAATTCGCAGACGTCGCAATTCGGCCGTAAAACTCCCACAATACCCCTCATGGCCTTGTCACTTCCGCTGAACCTGCTTTGAATGGCCAATGAAGCGCATCTTTGACTTACCTGTAGGGCTTCCATTTGATTAGGTGCGAAAACGCCCCGAAAATCGCAATTTCCTTTCACTACAACCGATAACTACCGCCAAGTCCATCGTACTCTTCGTACAACAACTCGTAAGTGCATCGTTTGAAACAAAAAACGGGTTTCATTGGTCGAATTCGGGTCACGTGGTACATATCGCTATAAACCACTTCTCGGAAATTGGCACTTGACTCTTGAAATGTCGTTTTTTCCATTTTCCGAGACCGTGAGCAAGAAACACGAGGTTAAATGAGTGAGAATCGGAGAAAAAAAAAGTCAATTAACTCGTTGAATTGATGATTAAACGCCATTAAAATGTTAAATTGGCGTCCCCTAGTCATCAGTTATGCGAAATTAAAAATGACAGGGTTTTCATTTAATATATTAATAGCTTATTTGTTTTATCAGGATTAGTTGGGAAATAGCCAAGTTGGGGGAAATGTTAAATAATGTTACCCTGGTACGTTTCAATTTTATGTAGCATCGTTAAATGTAAATGTTCCACTTCTATGTCTGTACAGATCCCAAAGGGCATTGATCTGTTTCTCAATTCAGCTTGTTTACTCATCTGATATAACTTTCTTTTTATATATTTTTTTTTATTTACATGTCCCTAAGTATGTAACATACAATTTAGATTATGGGTTAATGAGATGAGAGGGTCGAGTGATAGAGAAGTCTTTGATTTTGGCATTTAATGCATGACATGAGTCGTAAAATGTGTGTTTTTCTTTGTGTTTGTGAGGTGTAGCGAGTGATTTGGTTGTAATGAAGGTTGTATGTTGTAACGAGATAATAAATGCAGAAAAAGTCGGTGATTTTACAACAGAATCGCTCTTGCCGTTGAAGTAATGTAATCGTAGAAGCTTAAGTCCGTGTGAATAAATACATTTTTGAAGTAAACGCTTAAAATTTTTAGAACTGGTTTATCAATTGCTTTGAAATTCGAAGCATTTAGTATATGGAATTAGATATCGCACTTGTTCGTCCCAGACGGGCCCCCGATTGTTACCGGCTTCCGAGGTCTCCGTCGTCCAGGGACGGAGGAGTCCCGGTCCTCGGTGCACGATAAATGAGTGACACGAATGACGATTCACGTTTGGTATGATGGCTTTATTCTGAAACCGGTGAACTGCTTACTCAGTTTACGTTAGTCTTGAGCTAAAATTTTCAAAAAATGGCTTCCGAGATCAAATGACTTGCAATAAAACAGAATTCAGAAATGAACTAAACTTAGTTTTCCTTCAGTTTAATGCTTGATTACGTCACTTTCTGTATATAGCAGTTGCAATACAAACTGCAATGTAAAGTGACATAATTAAGCGTAAAACTGAAGGGAAACGAAGCTTAATTTACTTTTTGAACGTAGCTAGTATTTAGATAGTCATGTATATATGGTGGGTTCATTATAGCGCTTCATAAAAATATAACATGTAAGCTTATCTGCCATCTCCATTGAATTTATAATGCATCTTGTATTCCATTTCAAGTTTCCCTCCCAGGGTTAAGGAGGACATCAGTGTACATCAAAATATACTGTGTGTGTGTTCATGTTAGTGATCTTACTGGTGGAATTGTGTCAGGTGACTTTAAATCAATCAATTTTGCTTTCAAGTTTCATCCTCTGAATACAGTCGGACCCGCTTATAGCGTCAATCAAGGGACCGGGCTTAAATTGACGCTATAAGCGGGTTGACGCTACA
>JAQIXT010001621.1:0-14578 GCA_034700445.1 Stenotaenia linearis
TCCGCAAGGCGTTCCCGGCCTTCCCAAGTAACCTCGGGGTTGGTCACGTACTTCCGGTACGCCTGAGTGACCAACCCGCTAACGGTACGACAGGTAAGTGCCGACCGGTGAGTCACCGGCGGTCACACTACTTTCTTTCAGTGTACTGAATATATCTATTACAATGCAAATGTATAAGTGTGCCTATCATTTCAGTTCCATCTAATTTGTTACTGCCATCATAGTCATACATGTGGAAGTAGTGACGCTGTAATTCTTCATCCGTCATATTCTTCGTGTCTGGTTTATCGATTACACCTTCTAAATGTTCTTGGATGTGCCTATTAGTAAATATACATTAGTTAATTAGTAAAGTGGAGATAATAATGATTGATAGAAAATGCTTGGTAGTTGGATACCCAACAATTCCAGTTCACTTTTGAAGGTATGGATAGGATGAACTAACATACACAGCATTTTCTTCAAACCAGTAACTAAAAACATTTACTCCCTGTTTTCAACTTCTGCATTACTAAATATTCCTTCCTCTTCTGGATGTTGATGTTGATGGCCAACTGTTGTACATATTCCCCAAATCCAAAATCCAAGCAGCGTGGATTGTAACACAACATATGCTTTCATCTTCAAAGATAAACACCTGTTTGTTTCACACAGGAAATGTTGCAGAAATTTAAAAAAACATATTTTTCCTGTTTGAATTTTTAGTTTTATTATTATTTTTATACTCACAACTAAATTGGATGAACTCAAAATTAATATTGTGGAAGATATAAAATTGTGAAGGAAAAGTGGTCAGTGATCCAGACTTGGTGTAATTAACTGGATAATTATAGTGGAATCATAGGGAGCACATGTGCAGCAGTTAGTTTTATTTTTGAAATATTCAACGAGTGAAAAATTTGGATATGTGGCCAAAGGTGTTGATGCAAAAAGAAATACGGTATTGTAGTTTGGCAAAGTTGTTAATTGTGAATGACACTGTAAGGAGATCCAAATGAATTACTTCATGGAAATAAATAATACAAGTAAGTAGAAGATAAAATTACATACTTGTGTTGTAGTTAGTTTATACAAATTTGGCTTAAGTGTAGTTGTACAGTTTCATCCCTTGTAATTTCATATCCACACTCTATAGCTGTGTAGTGCTGGCTCTTAGAAAGAGCAATTGATGTCTCAGATGCAGGGCTTTAAAGCAGAGCCTGGAGCAGCAGAGTGGAATAGCATTTTGGCTACAGCTGTGCTTAGTAACTGCTCCATTGCTCCAATGAGTTGACTCACTAGATGGAAGTATCAGTCTGGCTTTATCAGCTAAAGTGCCATCCTGCCAGAACAAAGCATTATATTGATTTGATAGACTCTAACATAAATCTATAACGAAAGATGCTTTGCCCCAAATAGAGATCATGCATACATAAATGTTGTAAATTTAAATTATAGTTTTAACCAAACTTTTGTAACCGGAAGTGCACTCCCACAAACAATTCAAACAATTCAAAAATTTGCTTCTCTCAATCAAACTATAATGACAACAGTTTTTGATTCATGCCAGTGTATTCACGACTGTCTTCACAACTTCCTTGCCAGTGACAGAGAATTCACCTTTCTGGATTTCTCTTCAAATTCATGTCAACAGTTGTCAATAGTTGTCAAGTGTGTGCTATCACTTCATTTATGCAATATGATTTGGAAAAGCAAAATGAACCATAGATGAAAATACAAATACCAGAATTAAGAAATCAATTTATTTTTAAGCCTAATTACAAAACCAATAACACTTATATACCTCTATATTCTAATGAGAATCAAAATTACAACATAAAATGAGTTCATTTGATTTAAATTTAACAAATCCACCATTAACCAAAAATCACACACTCGCTTGCTGAGTTCTAGCTGCCAATTTGGCTTGCGCGTTCACAAATTCAGGATAATCGATAAAACCATCATTATTGGCGTCGTCCGAAGACAAAATGGGATCAATTAACACACATAATTCATCTTCGGTGAAAATTTTTGCTTCCGAATTCTGTTGATTGTTCTGCTGGCCTTCAGTTACTAAAAATAACAACAACAAAAAACAATCAACTAATATATCAAAAGACGAAATTCACAACTAGTAGATGCAGAGAGAGCGATCCTTGCCTCGGCAACAGCACAATTTCAGTCAGAAGATTCAGTTTGTATGAAAATTTTGGTTTGAGAATATACAGGACATCTAAAATGTCTGTTAATGATCAATTATCTTCCAGACAGTGCATGATAGACGTCACACAAATGTATAGGAAGTTGGTAGAAAGCTATTCAATTCTGACCTCCAATTGACCTTAAAATCCGTCTTCAGGGTTATCCATGCTGTAGCTCGGAAACTGCAACACATAGGGAAAAAAGACAATTGGAAACTTGTAGAGCACCAACAAATTAGTCTAAGAATGACGTTATTTTAATTTCATACAGGAGAACATTTTTGAAGGAAATAGGATTTGTTTGCACGATATGAACAAAAACTTAAATCCAATTTTTCTCAAAAATTTTCTCCAGAACAAAATCAAAGTAAAATAATTTTTAGACTAATTTGATGATGCTCTACAAGTTTCCAATTGACTTTTTTCTCTATCTGTTACAGTTTCTGAGTTACAGTATGGTTAAACCTTATAGAGGAGACTTAAATCCAATTTTCCTCAAAAATTTTCTCCGGAACAAGGTATAACTAAGACCATTTTTGGACTAATTTGATGGTGCTTTACAAGTTTCCAATTGACTTTTTTCCTCTATCTGTTACAGTTTCCAAGTTATAGTGTGGTTGACCTTGCAGAGGAAACTTAAATCCAATTTTTCTTTAAAATTTTCTCCAGAACAGATAAAACTAAGACCATTTTTGGACTAATTTGATGGTGCTCTACAAGTTTCCAATTAACTTTTTTCCTCTATCTGTAATGGTTTCCGAGACACAGCAAGGATGACCTTGACGGTGGCCTTCAAGGTCAAATTGGTTGGACAAAATGCAGCGTGCCAGCAATCGCCGATCTTGCAACGTCGGCACGGCTTCTATGACAGCCTCAGGTTCCTCCCTATTCCGATATAATTTGTCAAATCCTTCTACCATTGCGCTAGCAAAATTAGAGACCAGAATTCAAATAACCCTCTACCAACTTCCTACATACTCCATCATCATATCTAATCTATTGGACACCATCTGGAAGATATTTGATTGTAAACAGATTTTTCGAACACCCTGCATAACATGTTTATGTTAATTTGTTAAGATGTGATTATTTTTGACATTGTGACAGGTCACGTATGGCGCAGGCAAGGATCGTCCTTTCTCCATCGGCTGAAATCACGTGACAGCAACAAACATGCAAACTAAACTGTGCAAAAGCAAAATTAAACAAATAAACAAAAAGTGAGTGAAATTATAATGTCGAACATGCGAAAACCAATCACCACAGTACCTCCACCCTTAAATTATAAGGAAGCTTGTTGCGCTGCAACGTATTCAGCCCAATCTAAAAATCCGTCATTATTAGTGTCGTCGTGATCGAGAATCGAGTCGACCATATTCATTAATTCATCGTCTGATATTGCAACGGGATCACGCCGATAGATCTCCTCGGATTCACTCTGTGAGTCTGTGTCTAAGCACAGATAAAGTGATCAGGAAAGCAAAATAAGAAATAAAAGTAATCAAAAGTCCATATAATAATGAAAAATAAGAAAAATGTACATTTAGCTTGGAAATGTGTAATTCCATGTCAGTTGTGGATGTATAGAATTCACAAGTGAACTGGAATTTGTTGTAAGGGTGTTTTAGACCTGGAAATTGTTCAGGGATGTAGCAAGATGAGTTTTGCCTTATAACTGTCTCATATTTTGTTTCATCGTTAATGCTTGATTTCACAGATTTCTACTTAAATCATGCAATTTCTATGAATTTGTGCAGTTTTCTATTAAAATTTGGTAATTTTTTAAGAATTTGTGCAGTTTTCCATTAAAATTTTGCAAATTCTACTAAATTTCCTCAATTTTCTCTTAAAAATCCTGCAATTTTTACTTGTTTCCCATTAATTTTTGCAACATCTTCTAAATACCTACAAGTTTACATTTTCTGCTGAGTTTAATCAAAAATCCTAAAGAATTTAGCTTAAATTCAGGCGCACCCTAATGAAAATTTCAGAATTTCTTGACTATAAACCCCCAAAAAAATCTAATTGTGCCTCAGTAATCTCCTCGCTACATCCCTAGACTACTCCAAAAAATATAATTTTCACTACCATGCCAATGTATGAGTGACTTGATGAGTTCGGTTCCGTCTAACTTATTGTTGTTATCATTATCATGCATTTTGAAATAATGAAATTGTAATTCCTGCTCTGACATTTTACTGGTATCTGGTTGCTGGATCACCCCTTCTAAATGTTCCTTTATGTGCCTATTTGTAAACAAAATTCAATGTAATTAACAAAATTTCATTTTAAACTCCAAAAAAAATTTTTTTTTACTCTCTGTCTTGAACTTGTGATTTATCAAACATTCCTTGACCTTGTTGATGCCCATGTTGTTGTCCATGTGCATGTTGTTGTTGCTGTTGTTGACCAAATTGTTGTTGTTGATGTGCAAATGTGACTCCCAGTGCACAAATCCATAATACTAGTGAAGGTGACATGGTTACCTGCAGAACAAAACAGCTGTTAATTTATTGAATGTAAAATGGAGGAGAAATGAAAAGTTTTGTTGTTTTCTTACGATTTTATGTTGATTTGTGATTTATTTGATTGAAATGTGACTCGGGAACATCAAAGGTGGAAGTTGCAAGGTGTTAACACGTGTTGCACTGCAGGTATCGTGCGATGCGTGTAAACTGACGTGGCGGGATTGGATAGAAGCAGACTGATACTCTTTGTTATTATTTTTAAAATTTGTTGTTTTTGATTATTTTAGTGTATTTTTGATTGAGAATAATTAATAAATAATAAAAGTAACTTTTGTTAATTAAAATTATTTTATTTTCTGTTTAATAACCCCATAATACAGCGCTAGAAGGCGCACGGTACCAAAACTTCCACACAAAAAATCGTAAAAATAATTCAAGGGTTAATTTTATCCCAAAATGCTTTATATTTATCTCACATTAAGTTAGTTTTTTTTTTTAAATTTTTTAATAAGCTACAACGGCCATTTTTAAGTGCGAACTTCGGCCCCGCAATGAACGTCGTAGCAAAATATATTATTAAATTCATTTCCAGACAATCGTCACATATCTCGTCGTCACCAGGTATCAATAAATCAATAATATACTTCCTTGTAATTTATAAACACATTTTTTCTTTTATACAGCGTTCGTAACTCGCACCATGAGCTCGTCCGTGAATTATAAATATGAAACGTTGCAAGTCTCAACGCCGAACGAATTTGTTTATCACGTCGAATTGAATCGTCCTGATAAGTTAAATGCTATGAATAAGGCGTTTTGGAGGTAAAAATATGTGAATTTTGTTGTGAGATTTTACTGTTTTTTTTTTTTTTTTTTTTTTAGGGAAATTCGGGAATGTTTTTCGGCGATTAATCGAGATGAGAGTTGTCGAGTTGTTGTGTTGAGTGGAGCTGGGAAGATGTTTACGTCTGGTAAATTGAGATTGGAGTGGAGATGGTTATAATGATGGTTGTTTTGAAATCAGCGTTTGTTTGTGATGTGTGTAGGAGAGGGAAGTGAATGTTTTATTTGTTTGAAAAGGAAATTTTTTTAGTTGTGAATGTGGAAGTTTGGTTTTAGAAATGAAAGTTTTAGTCTTGGAGTTGAGTTTTTACGTTAAGAAGTGAAATTACCACTTAAAGTTTTGTATTTTTATTTCAAAAATTGAAATTTCCACACAAAAAATCAAATTTTCATTAAAAACTTGAAATTTTCAGCTAAAAAATTGAAATTTTCTCATAAAAAATCAAATTTTCACCTAAAAATTGAAATTTTCACGAATGAAAATCAAATTTTATCGTTAAAAATGAAATTTCATCAACAAATTGAAATTTTCACGTAAAAAAAAAGTTTTGTCTATTAGGATTGAAATTTTAATCAAAAAAATGAAATTTTTACCAAAAAAATAAAATGTTCTCCATTAAAAAATTAAAATCTTCACTTCAACATCAAATTTTTATCTAAAAAGTTAAAATTTTTAACAAACAGTAAAATTCTAGTCCAAAAAATTAATTTTTACTATTAAAATTAAATTTGCACCTACTAGATCCATCCAATTAAAAAATTTCCATCCAAAACAACCATTTTTCTAAATCACAATTTGAATTTTAATTATTTTTATTTGTATTTATTTAGGTCTTGATTTCAAGGACATGGGCGAACTCATTGGTGTTTATTCAAGCGAACAAGATATTGCTAGGAAAGCGAAGTTTATGCATAATTTAATAACGGATTATCAAAGTTCATTCACAGCTATAGAGAAAGTATGAATTGTTCGAAAAATAACAAAAGAGTTTTTGTTGCAAGGAAAATGCAATTTATATAAAATGTTTATAAAATGGCTTTCTGAAGCAACTTTTGGGCCTAAAATGGCATTAAAAATCTATTTTTTTTATTAATAAGTACGTTTTATGGTGCTATTTTTGTACAAAATAGGTTTTTAATGGTTTTTTTGAGGAAAAATTAGATATTATGTGATTTATTATGAATGGGTTTTCAGTTTTATTTTCTAAAAATAAATCAAATTTTTGCATAAAAAATGTCATTTACTGTCTATTTTTGCTTTAAACATTTATATTTTGGCCTCAGAAATGACATTTTGCTTTAAAAAATGGCATTAACTGGATTTTTTTCTTCAAAAATAAAATTTTGGCATAAAAATGGCAGTTTACCTTCAAAAATGGCATTAACTCTCAGTTTTCCTTCAAAAAAAATTTTGACATTAAAAAATGGCATAAACAATTCATTTACGCCTCAAAAATGACATTAACTTATTTTTGCATAAAAAATTCACAATTTAGCACAAAAATGGCACTCAATCCTCAAAAAATGCCATTAACTGCCTATTTTTCCTTCCAAAACAACATTTTAGCATCAAAAACCGCATTAACATCCTCAAAACCGCCTCAACAAAAACTCAATCCTTTCACTCCAACTTTCAAAACGATCTAACCACCCAAATCTCACATTCCAGTGCAGCAAACCGGTCATAGCCGCCGTCCACAACGCATGCATCGGCGGCGGAATAAACATGATCGGCGCGTGCGACATTCGCTACTGCACCCAGGACGCCTGGTTCCAGATCAAGGAGGTGGAGCTCGGCATCGCCGCCGACGTCGGCGTTCTCCAGCGGCTGCCGAAGAGCGTCGGCAACGCCGGCCTCGTCCGCGAACTGGCGTACACCGCGAGAAAGTGTTTCGCCGCCGAAGCGTTGCAGTTCGGCATCGTGAGTCGCGTGTTGCCGAGCAAGGATGAGATGATGTTGGCTGCTATGGAGACGGCCGTGTTGATCGCGAGTAAAAGTCCCGTTGCAGTGCAAGGGTCGAAGCTTCATTTGAATTATTCACGGGATCATACGGTGGATGAAGGGTTGGATTATATGGTGGGTTTTTTAAACCACTTTTCTATCGTTTAACCCTTTTTTTTAAATTTTATGTGATTTTGTGTAAATTTTTTTTTGAAAATTTTTTGAAATTTTTTTTGATATTTTTTTTGAAATTTTGAAATTTTTTCAAAATGGCGTCGGAATGTTTTTTTTTTGTTTTGTTCTTTACCCCACCCCATTTTTTTCGTTCTTATGTAATTTCGTGTGAATTTTTTGGAAAGTTATTTTAATTTTGGAAAATTTTTTTTTTTTTTTTTTTTTTTTAATTTTGAAAAATTTTTAAAATGGCGTCGGAATGCATTTTTAATTTTAACCCTCACCCCTACTCCTAACCTTTATTTTTTTTTTTATATATAATTTCGTGTAAAATTTTTCTGAATTTTTTAAATTTAATTGAAAAAAAAATTCAAAATGGCGTCTGAATGCATTTTTACTCGGTTTTATTTCTTTACCCCCACCCCAGCCCCTTTTTTCATTTTTGGTATTCCTGCAGAAAATTTTGCAAAAATTTAATTTTTTTATTTATTCATTTTTAAAAAAGAATTAAAATGGCGTCTTAATGTAATTTTAGTTTTTTAACCCCTTCCCCCACTTTTTCCTTTGCATTAAATCTTAAAATCTGAAGAAAAAATTCTTTTTTTCCAAGTTTTTTTAATTCTTAAAATTTTTTTTTTTTTTAATTTTGAAAAATTTTAAATCCGACACCATTTTATTTGCTTTGCAATGAATTTTAAGAAATTAATTTTTTTTTATTTCAAAGGCAAAATGGAACATGGCACATTTACTAAGCGAAGATTTGATGAAAGCCGCAACAGCAGTGGCAACTAGAGCAAAGGAACCGCCTGTGTTTGCTAAATATTGAGGTGTAAAAGGGTTGAAAGTTATGTTTAACCGAAGTTATATGCAATAATAGTGTTTGGAAATTGAAGATTTGTTTGTTATTATGTATTTTTGTATGTGAAAAGTGAAATGTATGAATTAATAAAGTTGATGAGTTGTTTGTATTTAGACATTTTAGACATTTTTTTGTCTAAAATGTTCAAGTTATAAATAAATCAATAATTTTTTTCAATAAATTAAATCTGAATTTTTATTCATTTTAGATACATTATTGACATCTGAGACCAAAAATGTCTAAAATTATATATTTTACATGTATTATAGACAAATTTAGACACATTGATTTATTGACATTTTAGACATCTGAGACCTAAAAATGTCTTAAAAAATTAACATTTTCGACACTTGACACAGTAGATGATTACCAATTAAATTCAAAATCTTGTATACTTTGGCAACAGAAAAGTGAAATCACACTCAAAAATATTTTTCTTTATATTTAAGGTCTAAAAAGTGTAATAAAATTTTCTAAAGTTATTAAAAGTAGTGCAACAGACTATTGATAGTGTAGAAAGAGACTTGATTTGATCAAAAATGATTCAAAATCAATTTTTCTTTATAAAATAAGAAATTAAAATTTACCAAACGCCTTTTAGTTTTGAATTTTTATCATATTAATGGAAAACAATGGCAAAAATTGCATTTTTTGTTTTGTTGGCTAATGCTGTGATCAAATTATAAGATTAAGCCATAATTTTAAACCACAACGAATGCAACATTAAATTTCAGTTACTCACGATTGTTTCTTATCTCTTCGTCGCCATAAGTATTTATTATTCAAACACCTGTTACCCCATAGATTATTCACGTATTTTCTTATTATAAATTTTCCTGGATAAATTTTATAGTGTTTATAATGAGCTCGACAATGGATTATAATTATAAATATGAAACGCTGCGAGTGTCGACGCCGAACGAATTTGTTTATCACGTCGAACTGAATCGTCCCGATGAGTCAAATGCTATGAACGACGCGTTTTGGAGGTGAAATTGAGTGAATTTTGTTGTGAGATTTGTTGTTTTATTTTGTCTTATTAGGGAAACCCGGGAATGTTTTACGACGATCAGTCAAGATGAGAATTGTCGAGTTGTTGTGCTGAGTGGAGCTGGGAAATTGTTTTCGGCTGGTAAATTTTGAATTTTTTTTTTAAGTTAAAATTTTTTTTAGGAATTAAAAAAAAATTTTCTTCCTTTTTCTTCCAATTAATTTTTAATTTTTCCCATTTTATAAAAACTTTTTATTTTTTTTATTATTTTTTATGAATTTTTTTTAAATAAAATATTTCTGAAAATTTTTTGTTTTTTTGTTTTTGAATTTTTTTTTGTTTGTTTGTTGATGTTTTTGGTTATATTTATTTAGGAATTGATTTCAAGAATATGACTGAGTTTATAAGTGTTTATTCGAGCGAACAAGATATTGCAAGAAAAGCTAGGTTTATGCATGATTACATAAAAGATCTTCAAAGCTCTTTCACAGCTATAGAGAAGGTATGAATTCCAGCTGTATAAAATTTACATAATTTTTGTAAAATAAAATTTAAAAAACAAAAAATTTTATCACTGGGTACTTTGTGATTCACATGTTTAAGTTTCAGTTTTGTCTCAAAATGTGAAAATCACATTAAAAATCTATTTATTTCATAAATTGGCATTAATTTAGCCAAAAATGGCAATAAAAACAGTTTCTTGGCACTAAATGGCATTAAAAACACATTTTTTGGCACAAAATGGCATTATAAACAGCTGCTCGGCACTAAATGGCATTAAAAAGACATTTTTTGGCACAAACTGGCATTAGTAACTTTGGCAAAAACTGGCATTAGTAACTTTGGCACAAAATGGCATTAAAAACTTTCTTGGCACGAAATGGGGAGAATTGCCATTTTTGCACTTTCAACTGAGAAAACATTTTTTATTTTCCCAGTGCGGCAAACCAGTCATCGCCGCCGTCCACACCGCATGCATCGGCGCCGGTGTCGACATGATCGCGGCGTGCGACATCCGCTACTGCACGCAAGACGCCTGGTTCCAGATCAAAGAAGTGGAGTTCGGCCTCGCTGCCGACGTCGGCACTCTGCAGCGGCTGCCGAAGATCGTCGGCAACGACGGCTTCGTGAGGGAGTTGGCGTACACCGCGAGAAAGTGTTTCGCCGACGAAGCGTTGCAGTTCGGCATCGTGAGTCGCGTGTTGCCGAGCAAGGAAGAGATGATGTTGGCTGCTATGGAGACGGCCGTGTTGATCGCGAGTAAACGTCCCGTTGCAGTGCAAGGGTCGAAACTTCATTTGAATTATTCGCGTGATCATACGGTGGATGAAGGGTTGGATTATGGTGGGTCTTTTAACCCCAACTTTTTACGTAATCTTGTATAACATTTTTCTGAATTTTTTTTTTTAATTTTTAAAATTTTTTCCGAATTTATTTTTTTTTAATTAAAATTTTGTCTGAAATTTTTCTTTTAATCTTGAAAATTTTTTCCGATTTTAGACAACTTCGACATTCTTTTCGCTTAAAATCATGAAATGTTTGAAGCGATAAAAAAAAATTTTTTTTTTCTAATTGAAAAATTGGAAAAATTTTTTCAATAGAATTTAGAGAAGTTTATCCTATTTCTAAAAAAATAAAGAATGAAAAAAAAAACAAAAAAAAAAACACTAATCTGAATGCAATAATCAGAATGAAAAGAATTGTAATAGTTACCTATCAATACCTACGGAGCCCTTAAAGGGTCAAATCCTTGTTCTTAAACAACAACTCGAGGGAACGAGTTGTTGTTGTAAAACAACACGAGGAAACGAGTAATTACTCGTTCCCTCGAGTTGTTTTACAATAACAACTCGTTTCCTCGCGTTGTTGTACAACAACAACTCGTTCCCTCGTGTTTCTCTCAAAACTGGAGGGAACGAGTTTGAAATATCGATTTTTTTAATCGATATTTTAACACCACCTAGTGTCAGCATTGGTAATTATTTAATGCTCATTCTCTGATCGTAATTAATTTCTTATTTGAAAGCAAAGACCACATAACCACATTACATACGAATTAACTTTCATTGAGATTTTAGCAATTTTTTGGGATGCATTTGCCAACCTAACATTTCAGCTTTGATGAAAATTAGTTATAAATTTCAGTAAAACTTCTGAGTTGTATGGATATTTGGTTGAATTTTGGAAAAAGTTTTTATTCCTGCAATGGCGGAATTAAACCAAACACTCAATAAAAACTTGTAGAAATAAATTTATTTCTTTTTCACCACTTTTCATCAATGTTCAACATTTAATTCTTTTGCCATTGCTAATCCACGTTTTTCTGTGTTTTCATAAACAATAGGATACCAGACTAAATAAATAAAAATCAAGAAAACTGTAAAAAATTTCCAATTTTTTACCCAAAAACACAAGTTTACAATTCTATCCTTTTTAGTCCCAATAAGATGTAAATGTGAATTTGAAATTAGTATTTTTAATTGCATTTTAAAACCAATTAGTACATGTAACCAAGCAAACATTCCATGTTAATCAAATAAAATATTAACTATGAAATAAAAAAATTATTTTTTAAAATTATCAATTTTTTTAAAATTAATTAAATAATTACTTCACTATTTGCTCCCGACAATGCAAAGATTTTAAACCTTTCTTGACAGCTGCTGTTCCATTTAAAAACAAAACAACAAAATGAAATTCGTACAAAATATCACATTTTTATTTTTAAAAAACGACTTTTATTAAATGTCACATATTTCCACCTGAAAATCAACTCCAATCTCCAAATATCACTTTCAAAATCAAAAATACTTAAAAGTTTCAAAGTTGGGTTTTCTTGGGTTTTTTTTCCACTCTTCTGAAATTGCAAACATAGCAATGCAGTGAACTATACTTAAAGGAAAAGTTTATTCTATCGTTATAAACAAAATACAACAGTTTTCAGACCATTGCTATGGGTGGAAATTGTTTAAAAGTGACAAACTTGCTCTTTTTTGGTTTTATTTTCCCTACTTTTCTGAAGTTTCTGATCATTCATAACATTTTCACATTTTGACATCATTGCTTCTGCTCTACAAATAAATATTACTTGAGTACTATCTTGTAGGAGGATTGCTTCAGCTAAACAGGTAAGAAACTGAAGATCCTACTGAATCAAAATTAATAAAAGCACTAAGCAGAAGTAAAAAAAAAACTTCTGATGAAAGTAACATTTCATTCCATTTCATTCTTCTTGAGCTCAAGCAGTGATGTCACAATGCGGGAAGTTTGAATTACAATATTAATTTTTATTGTAATTGAATTAACAGCATTTGAATATTTTGTAATAATAATGAAATTCTTAAGTCCAAAATTTGAAACAATTTAACTATAAAATGTAAACTTTACATTAATGAAACGTTTAGCTTGTAAGTGATTGATAATGCAGGCAAGAAATGCAGGTAAGAAACATAAATATTTAATAAAAATTATCATTCATGTGCAAATTACAATATGCACAAAACGGCAGTTGATCATCAGAAACCTGATTTGATACTTTTGTGTCAATGCGGCTTGACTGGGCTTGACATAATTATTTAGAATTCCAAACATTTTTTACACTAATACCATCAGAAGTAGATAAACAAACCTGGGTTGTTTATCTACTCTGGTGCCATCTATTAATCAGGGTGAGAATTAAAATTCGATTTCAACATTGCAATATCGATTTAAAAAATCGATATTTCAAACTCGTTCCCTCAAGTTCTGAGAGAAACACGAGGGAACGAGTTGTTGTTGTGCAACAACGCGAGGAAACGAGTTGTTATTGTAAAACAACTCGAGGGAACGTGTAATTACTCGTTTCCTCGTGTTGTTTTACAACAACAACTCGTTCCCTCGAGTTGTTGTTTAAGAAGAAGGATTTGACCCTTTAGGGGCTCCGTAAATACCGCTAGAGAACACGACTAAGCAACGCAACTCTACCAGCCGCCAAAAAGGCAAACATTTAACTTTTTACAACAAAACATTAAAAAAAAGCTAACAACTTAGTAACTATTCACGATAACTAATTCCCTTTCGGTAATCAACTAAATTGCCACCTTCCAAAACCTTATTATAAACTAAAATAGAGTTCAATCCAATTCCCACATTTATACTGATCATTTCATTTCCGCGCACCAACGTAAAAACAAGCAACGTATAAATCGGGGTCGGATCGAAAAATACATTTAGGGTTATCTCGCTTCTCGGCCTTTTGGCTAAGATCATTTGATAGTAATTGTTCTGATCGGATTAACGCCCGATCGGGGTCCATCGGGCCCCGGGATGTTAATAGCATTTTTTGAACATGGCTAAAGGATCCGGAGCTTGCTCCGACCTTGCTGAGTTGACCCGGCATTGCAGTATTGCTGGGCTCGGCTCATAATAAATAATAAAAAATAAGATTAAAAGAAACTGAACTTAGAAAAAGAGTGTTCGTTTTTTGTTGTTTGCGACAAGTTTGTTCAAAACTTTGTTAGTTTGCGAAACGGAACGGAAAAAGTGCGCTCATTTTTGTTGCTTTGTTTTTTGTCGCGTTTTTGATCTAAATTTGTGTGATTGTGTGACTTCAAAAATGAAAGATCGAATATAAATGTGGAAATGTGATTAAACGTTTTTTTGTGTTATTCCAACTTTTTTGGATGTGGAAATGTGATTAAACTTTTTTTTGTGTTATGCTAACATTTTTGGATGTGGAAATGTATTTAATTATTGAATCATAATGCTTTGTAAGGTCACGTGACTGACACTAGGAGATTTGAGACTATATAAACACAGTCACTCAGTGATCATTTTGTGATTTACTTGCAATTGTAACTGCGGTACGATTAAAACACGTTTTTGTTAAATCCGAGTCCCGTTCGTTCTCGATTTACAACACTGTGACCAACCTTTTAAAATGACCGGCAAATACGACATTTTTGATTTGAGTAAGGCCGTTTACGTACGAACGGCCATGGACAACGAATCTATAACGATTTTTATAAACCGAATACTCGAAATAATTGGAGGAGAAACAACTAGCGAAAACCAACAAATAATTAGAGCCATTAATCTCTTTGGAAAAGACGGATTTATTGTGCACACGTTTACGGAAGA
>JAQIXT010001622.1:0-14577 GCA_034700445.1 Stenotaenia linearis
TAATAAAAAATTTAAGAATAACTTTTTAAAGTTGTGAAAGTTGAATATCGTTGTCGGTTCAAATCTTTTTTTCTTTAAATCTTCTCAACTGATGACAAAATGCGGTTGAATTACTTCTCGGTGACATTTAATAGGCAACGTCGCCTTTGTGTCGCGTCTCGTTTTCAAAGAGGAGCGGGAGGAGGAGGGGAGTTCGAGGGCACAAAACCTCCATGCCATTATACAAACTCCTTTTTTGTACGTGATAAGTTTTTTCATCCCTTACCTGCACTCTTAATACAGCATTCGCACATGGCCCTTGGCTGAGATTCGCATCCAGGGGGCTTGCGTTGCGGTTCGTAATTGTATCAGTCGGTGGGACGAACCCTGCGTTGATTGAATCCAGGTGAGACGTTGAGCGATGTGCAACCAACTTGTGATTTAATACACAAAAATGGGGGAACCCGAAAATCACTCGATAACGTAGTTGACCTTTAAGAAAGGCTGAGAAACGGCTTTATAATTTTCTTTTTGTCTCGGCAAAGCCGGTATTTAGTGTAATCAGTTTTCAATTCTTGTGTTTGAAAGGTTAACCAGGGAACTTTTTCATTCCTTTGTTGCATAACCGGATTAAAACGGGAGTGGTGGAGAATAATTCCCACGCATGACTGCCTTTTCGTCGCGTCGCTCTCAGCCCTAACAAGATTAGCAAAATTTTCTCTGCCTAAAGGAGAGGTTTTGAAAATGGCAAAGAAAAAATGAACGTATATGCGAATGCGGCTCAAATCCCTCGCACCTTGGGGAGACGGCTTTGAGAAAAGAGATGAGGGTTCGTACGACATTCGGAGGCAGCGAATGACGTGAGCATAATTGACTGGGTGGGTCCTGAAGAATTGGCTGTCGTCTCTTGTCCGGATTATAAATGGACGCTTGAGTGTGTTGCTTGTAATCGCGCATTTCGCAGCCTGCAGATGCCTTTGTAGATTGCTGCTTATCTGATTGGACGAAGCGAGTGATGACGCGCATCCTCCCTCGGGGGGGCGGAAAAGGAGGAAACTTCATTATAGGGTGGGGATTGTGTCGCGGTTCATTTCTTTTTTCTGGCTTTTGCTCTTATTGTAATTGGATTCTGCTGATGACATACTGTTTCAACACATTAAAATACTTTCTTCCTAAGCTTTCTTTAATCAACAAACAGACGCGTTTTTTTTTTTTAAATTAAATAAGTTTCTCAACTTGTTAACTCCTTCACTGCTCCCACGTTGTAATCCGCATTATTTTTAATGGCTGTTTCTCTTACGCTGTTTAATTCATTTTAAACCCTCTCCTCTTAATTCTCGGTTGCAGCGAGAGTTTGATGTAGGTCAACGTGATTTATCGCTGAAGACTCGTAAAATGAATAGGGGAATCCGCGATTAAACTTCACATTCCTCTCTCGCCTTTCAATGCAGAGGCGAAGAGAGCAGGAGATAGGAGGCTGCAGGAGAAAGTTGCGTGTAGGATTGTGCGCGAGTTTGTGAATCGTCTGCCGCCCTCCCCATACTGGAATCAGTTTTGAATTACTCCACCACTTGAGGTCAAATGGAACGATTCGAGAGTCGGCTGCTTTTAATCTTGGCTATCTCATCCCGGCGCGTCGCTCGTGACGAGTCCAATTTGTAAAGTTCGCTTTATGGAGTGAGAGACAATTTTAGTCGCCTCTTAACTTGCTGGTCACGTGAGATGTGCACTCAGCGTAGTCTGCCTTCCCACCGGAGTAATAAAAGAAGGCGCCTAGTTCCATCTTGTCCTTCTTATTTGACTTCTTATTGGAAAGATTCCAGCCAATTTCCTTTCTTGAATATATATGTGAAATTTGACATTGCTTCTACTGGTATCATCGAATCCAGTTGACTCAAGTCTATCTGGTGTTTTATTATTTTCATGCACGGGAAATTGAATAAAAATGACAGTTTTGGGGTCAGGAAAAAAAATACAGGCATCTGGATGGTTTCTTTTCTTTTCTTTCCTCTTTGTCTGCGACTTGCGCTCGAGATTGGTTCTGTCGATAAACCACAACGAGCAGGTACATTTTTTTCCTTTCTTGTGATGGATATCCCGCGTGGACTGATAAGTTAGATCGCTGCCGTCAATAAAAACTGTTTCGACTCGAGACTGGTCCACGAAGAGTTGTGAAATTGTGCTATCAGACGACGGAATTGCGTAACGAAATGTTAGAGAAAGTTTTAATGAAAGAAAACTAGCTGAATTCCATTTGAAGGCTTGCAGCGTTCCCTTGGTGGCGAGCTATGCAATAAAGTTGGCGTCCGCCTTGCAACTGCTTACGCCTCTTCCTTCTCTTCCTTGAGGGGGAATTTGGGTCATTTTCTAAATCATCCCTCCGTTGCCTAGATACCAGATCTTCTACTGGAGTTTGGTTGGGTTAAAATGTGCTGCAGCTCCTCCCAAAATGGCCACCTTGGCCAAGGGCCAACTGACACTGGGGCCGAATCGAGGAAATCAGACTTTTTGGTCACCATGGAAACCTGATGGAAACCTCTCGATAAAATCTCGAACTTTAGAAAAAAAAATACAAAATACCGATCGTTATTTATCGATATTAATAATGTCTTATTAAATTTTTTTTTTAAATCTATTTTCTCTGTAAATTCGTATTCCTCTGAGCGAGGGAGGGACATCTTATCTTATCCAATAGGCTCTTTCTTCTCTTATCAAAATCCTCTCTAAGATGTCAGCTTCTCTTATGATTGAACATCGTTTTCCACTTTCCTCGATGAGTTTATGGCTGACTTTTGAAGCTCGAACATATTAAAAAATCAACAACAAAAATGGATTCGAATACATTATGAATTTCTTTGGGCGATTATACAACAATTATAATTTCCATTGCGCAATAACACTCACCCAACTTTGTTGACCTTGTATAAAATTTGCAAGCTCGATCACTAAATTTTACGTCATCAATTTCAACAAAGCTTAAATGGAATTAATAAAGCTTCGCACTCTTTAAGATTTTAATAAAGAATTAAATTCACTTATCCTTGGTCACGTTCACGCTTTGTTAAAGTTACTGTGAACTTTATACAAACGTATTTAGTTGTTAAAATCAATTAAAAGTTAATAATACATTAGTTTGGCAATATTGACAAAACTTGAGTTATCGTTGTTTGTTTTATTTGAAATTGGCAATAAAGTTGCGAGTGGATTTCGTATTGCTAAAACGAATTTCAAATCTCGTATATTTACCTAACTGCCTATCAAATTTCAATGTTTGTCCTAGTCAGTCCGTGTTTGATTATATGGTTGTAATTGCGATTGCTCGCATCTGTGATCCGATGCAACAATTACTGACTTTGCATACATATGGCAAATATCATCTCACAGGATCATAACAACCTCGCCAATGTTTTTTAATTATCATATGAATTGTCTTCTTTAGTTTTCATCTACAATTAGAACGAACGTGTTTGTTGTGACTGAAAATTGATCCAATTCTTTTATTTTAACCCATTCGTTTGATTTTTTTGCAAAACTGAAATGAATTCAGAACATTAAAAGAAATAAGGCTAAGAAAAATACAAAAAAATAAGAAATAATATAAAAAAGGGGTATATATTAATAATAATGAGTTTACTCAATAGAATAATTATGTTTCGAGGGAAAAAATTATAGACTATAGCAAAAACCTGCAATTTTGAACAGTAAGAGTCCATGTAAGCTTTTTGTGTCGTTGCACGAGCAGATAATGGCTGACCATTTGTATTGCCGTGAAAGTTAGCGAGGAAAAAAATAAACTTTGTTTGCCAAAGGAGTTTGAAGTGATGGGATTAGCGAAGCAATCGTGATTTCGTGTTTTCTGTTATATTGCTTTTTTTGTATGATATTTTTTCAATTTAACATTTATGTGATTTTGTATTGGTTTAAAGAAATGTATTGTTTTTCTTTGAAAAGAGAATTTCGTCTTATTTAATTTAATTTTATGGGATTTTGCTGCTTTAAAGCTGACGGCAGGTTTGAGATTTAGAACCATTTTTTATGCGTTTTATTGAGATCGATATTGGTTTATACTTTAGTGGTCACAAATATTGTATACTCACACAAGTCCGTAGTGAAATTTCTGGCTCCAGACTGACGATCAATTCATCACTAATAAATTGCATAATAAATTACGTTCGGGGCTTTAAGAAGTTGAATGAAGGATATAAATTTTTATTGTAATTCTAACGTATTGTTCCTTTAAGATTGAAGTAAAAGACGGGAGGCTCTTCTTGTGCCACATTGCCTGTTGGGATCAGTCACCACCTACTGATTTATACATCTTAAGTTTTAGCGATTAGTCTGAGTCGGCTTTAATCACTGCGGTTTATGTTGTCGATATCCCACTCGGCGGGCGTTTGCGTTTGCGTTAGACTGATTCCGATCACAGTAATAATACACTGCTATCGCTTATTACGTTTAATGGTGCACTCGATTGTTCTTTTAATGAAGTACGGTAATGCCAAGAATTCGATAGGTTACTGCAGTTATTAGTTTCAGCTTAGATGAAGATTTATAGTTGGAGAAGTTGAATTACAAATAGCAGTTAG
This sequence comes from Stenotaenia linearis, assembly GCA_034700445.1. Taxonomy (NCBI): domain Eukaryota; kingdom Metazoa; phylum Arthropoda; class Chilopoda; order Geophilomorpha; family Geophilidae; genus Stenotaenia; species Stenotaenia linearis. Next base: position 4,566 of record JAQIXT010001622.1, read on the forward strand.
CTACGAAAGACATCATTGGAAAGTAGGCCAATTACAATTTGTGGTTCTGTCATTTTGTTGTCCTTAAAAATGGACTGAGAATTGGTTTTTTTTCCCCCGAAATCGTAAGTAATAACATTTGTATTTAGATTTTTCAATTTCTATTTTCTCCATTAGGTAACATTAACGTAAAAATTATTTCCAAACTAACTTTATAATTGCAGAATTAATGCATCCAAAATAAATTCTTACCTCCGAAACTCTCTTCTTTTTACTAAGTTAATGAATTTAGATTTCCCAAGCCTTCTTTACCATTTTGCATATGTAGCACTTGCAAAAATTGTCCTGCAACTTCTAGAGCTCCAAAAACAAGGGAAGAATGTTTTAAGGTTTCTGTAATGTTTACGGAAATAATTAAGTTTACGGACTCTGATTAAGTATCTAGTTACTAAATTATTTATAAAGAATTAAGGAAAAAAGTCTCCCATGGGTCTAATTATTTTAAATAATTGAGATCGAAATCAGAGCGTTTTAAGTTGAACTGTTTCAAAACGAAAAAAAAATATTTTTCGGCATTTTTTTTCCTTCGTTTTTATATCTTACTATCCTGAATCCTAGCCAGCCTCGATTCTAATTTTACATTTTAGAATGCCACACCTTTAGTTAAATCGAGTTTGCATCTTAAATGAAATGTCTTTATCCTCGCTCTGACATCAAAATCCATCAGAATTTTATTTATTCGACATTATCACTTATAAGCACAATCATCGTCTCTCATTTTAATCTAAACCCTTTGTTGCACAATAATTCAATTCAAGTGATTTCAGCACGTTTTCTTGTTTAATACAAAGCAAGACCTGAACTCATCATTATCTTTCATTTCATACATAATAAACCTCTTACGCTTATAAAATTGATGGACTTGTCAGATGCAGTCTGTTGAGTGTCTTCTTTTTCCTTTCGAAGAGAAAGAAGTTAGAAGGCTGTTTTGTACATGTAATGAATCTTGAATTCGTTGCTTTCCTTCAGAAAGTGGCGACAGATGCTTGTAGGCTGCACTTGTCAGTGATTACGTATTGATTCATAAATAAAATTGAAATTTTTATTAAGATTTCACAATTTTACAAATAAATTAAACAATAAATTCTTCTAACAAATAAATAACTTAAAAGAGACAAATTTTATCGCCTTTTTATGCAAATTTATACAATTTTAAAGCCACGACATAACAAATGTAAACATAAATATTAAATGTCTTTCAAAGTACTCAGTGTAATGTTTTTATTAGGAAGACATTCTTATTTCCACGATTGCAAAGTAATCCGACGTAATTATTGTACGAGTCAAAGCAAAGGCCAACCTTATTAGGGCTTATTATTTAAACGAGACACTTGGTTTGACTAATTTGGTTTTCATTAGACATTTTTCCTCATTAAATTTACACAAGAACGTAGAAATGCTAATGGGCAAACGCAAGCGTATCAAGTCGTAGTAACTCAACACTGAGGTTAACCCACCTCCATTTCTTCTTCCATCTATTCCCCGTGCGTTTGGCCCTAAGAATGGCAGAATCGTGTTCGATCCTCTTTGATGTCTGAATCGAATCTGTATAAACCGCGGGCCAATGTGATTGATAGGGCGACGAATTTCTATAATGATTTCCGGTCGGTTTGAGATTCCCCGTCCTCCTCTCTAATGGTGTCCCCATTCACTTGGTCGTTGGCTTTGGCTGAATTGTCAATTTGTCCCCAAGAGAGGAATCGCCATGACTCGCGTATCTAGTCCCCTCATTAAGACCGCGTTGTGTTTGGCCAGCTGACACTCTCGTTTCCTTATTGCAGGGCAGCTGGGCGGTGATGAGAATGGCGGTGGAGACAAAGAAGCAGACGAATTGGCCGAACAAGAACGCCAAGAGGCTCTACGTGAAGCGGAAGAAAGACGAAAGGAAAAACACCGTAAAATGGAGGAAGAAAGAGAAGTCATGCGTCAAGGAATACGGGACAAAGTAAGCAAAGGGAAATAAAAAAAATTGTTTAATTTTTCATCTCGTTATCGTATGCGTAAGTGACACAAGTATCTCATCACTCAAACGTTATCGGTCGCTCACTTTTCTTTTATCAGTCCCGAGCAAACGCGGCGCAGACACCGAATGACGTGTAGGCTGTGGGTCGAACAGTAAAATTGGTCTTGTCTTAGCTTAGCGATGGGTCACTCCACCTCCCTCCCACCACGTGATTAATTGGAGCAAAGTATGGAAAAACCTGGAACGAAGATGTGCGGCGAAGCGAGCGAAAGCATTCCCGCCACTTTTGACGAGTGGAGAACTTGCTCTCGCCTCTCATGCGGTTCTGGGAAAAGCAGGTTTCGCCTTGCGATCCTCGTATTTTTCTTAAGGTTCCGCTCCGTATAATCCTTGACATTAGACGTTCGCTTGATTGCTTGATCCTCCATTTCTTTTCTTTCACTTTACGCGCCATTATACTAGGCAATTAGGGTGCGTCGAGTGTGACGTCATTGCAACCCTTTTCATTTTGCGGGTAAAATGATTTAAGAGGTTTTATTCTTGTTTTTTTTTCCCCTCAGTATGGAATTCAAAAGAAAGAAGATCAACAAGAGCAACCTCAAGAAGATGACGCTCCTGGTGGGTTGAACCGGAGAAAGAAAACACCGGAAGAATTAGCGAGAGAAGCGGAGGAAGAAGACCAGGACGAATTTACTAGTTAAGTCCAAAGTTTGCGTCGACCTTCGATACGTAGTTTACCTTTTAATTAATTGCAGAGTTCAAGAACACGTTTGAAACGCAAGTAAATGAACTAAAACAACACATCGAAGGAAAATGTTCGATGCAGTGAAGTGCAATTGCAACATCTAGGGGTTGCTATGCAAAAAAAATTAATAATAATAATTTTAAAATAAGCTAAAATAAGAACAACGAAAAAAATATATTGAACAAAATTACATAGCAGTTTCAAGATGAATCTTTTGGATCACACGAATTCCAGAACGTCATTTCTGCCTCTCCTTTACATCGAGATGGATGATGAAGATCTCCTAACGACATGTCTGGCGATCATCAACATCTTTTGTAACCCCCCTTTTATCATTCTTCTACTACTAATTCTACTAATACTCTACTCTTAATAATTGCAAGTCTAATCTTGAATCTGTGTCCATTAATTCAATGTCAAATTAGAAGAAAAAAATCCTCCTTAGGGGCCTTGATTGCAACTTCTTAGTCATTTTTTACCACATGCTCCACAAACACCCAACTATTAAACACATAAATGTATTTTACATTCCTCCCTGTACCTAATTCCAAAGCTAAACTCAGGGGCCTGCCTCTGTCTTAACCCTTTGCTTGCTGCAAATCCCCCCTTCCTTACTTCTCTCATTTCCATTATTTATTCTCAATTTCAAATTTTGAGTTATTTTTTTGTGGAATGGATTGAAACGTTATTACGTAGTTATTGGACAATAGTTATTGAAGTTGCAGGATGCCCCTTCAGTTTTAACTTGTGATATTTTTTGGTACCTCCAGAGTATTAAACTGGAACAAAAAAAAATAATTTTAAAAAAATTTGTATTTGTAGGGGGAAAAATTTAGATGGGATGAAAAACGGCAGTAGGCCTAGTTTTAGTGAAAAAAAAAAAAAATTATATAATAAATATAAATATATATATAGAGAGAATTAACTAACAAGTAATAATAATAACTATTAATTATTAAGTATTACACAATGTACTATATACTCATATAACAGTAGTTGATTCCATCCAAACGGTGAAAACAACTGAAAACACTTTTTCAGTTCAGATGAATGTTCAGGTGCCACTTAATTCGGTGCAGCTATCAATAACTGAAGTTGGATGCTTTCAGTCGTGGGTTTTTGATCACCCGAACCCAAAATTGAAACTATCATTGTCGATGGAATCATTTTGATTAGTTAGAATCAGACTTAGTGATTGTTTTTCATAAAATAAAGAAATTAACTATTTAAAAAAAAAAAAGAATAAAAAGTAAAATTTCTAGCCGTAAACAGTTTTCAAGAAAATAGACGATCTCGTTAAAATCTAGTCTTGTTTGTATATTTTTAGTTGAATGTTTATTTTCGTTTGAAAATTGGGTAAAGCCGGCGTTTATTTATTATTTCTATTTATAAATAAAATAAAATAAAATTAGATATCACTTACATATACAATATACGATATCTTCTATATTATACAAGGTTTAAGTACTGTACTATTATCCCCGAATTATACAGGAGGGATTTATTTGTTTGTTGATGTGTGTACAAGAGACACCACTTGTTGTTCATTCTAATCACAAACGAAAGAAATAACTTCATTTAACCACTCGTAGGCCTAACATTTTTTGCAATTAAATTTAATACACTACAGCACCGATTTAATTAATCCATGTTTCATGTTAATTTCCCTCTCCCGAAGTTTGCTGGGATTTTTTTGGCGGTTAAGTCACTGGGCTGCTCGTTTCCGACTTCTGGTTTTTCCCACAACAATAAAAGGGTTATTTTGCCACAAGTGAGGGGAATAAAATCACCTGGACAGGTCAAATTGCGGCTCTCTCGTTCCCCTCACCCACCCATCCCTGCTTTATATAGTGTGATGCATGTTTTACTCGTTCGTTTCTCTTTTTTTTCTGTTTCGTGTCAATTTTGTGATGGGTGGTTTTGTGGGTTCGCTCCTGTCCACCTGTATTTCCCACTACTTCACCCGTTTTGTGGCGCACCTGCGGCCTAAATGGAATTCGTGTCTACGCTAAGTGTGAGCTTTTGCAGCGACCTATTAACCTCAAGTGATACAGAAAATAAAAGAACCTCATTTGGTGTAACCTTCCTTTGTGTACGAAGTTATGTGACTTGAAATTTTCTCTCCCTTTACTACAAAAAAAAACTAAAACCCGTAATTGCTAAGCCAAATGAGTGACGTAATTTGAAATCAATCAAAAAATCATATCCAGGTGCAAAGGGCGAAAACGAAAAATCGGAAGAGGATTCGAGGGCAGTGAGGGGATTTGACGAGATTGCAAAACTCCTAACGAATATTTATGTCTGTCACACTTTTCATTTGAGCAACATGTCTATGTATTACTAGGATTACCAGACACTCAATCCTTCTTAGGGTCCTTTTATTTTATTAATTAATATTAACGTGATCCTCGAGCAATTTAATTTTATACATTTTGTAATTTTTTCAAGATATAAATAATGTGTATAAAGTATTAGATTATAAATGTATATTTCATAAATAATTTAATTTTATAGTCTTGCTGTAAAAAATGAAATCAAAAAGTACATGTTTGTGATCACTATTATATCGAATTTGAATGATACCATTAATTATACCTTATTTTATGAATTCCTTGCAACTAATCTGGTAACCCTGGTGTAGGAGACTTTCGTCTCTAGGTCATGCTAATTTATTTGTGTAAGAATAATAATTAAAACCAAATTATTCCGCATGTTGTTGTAACCAAACACTGTTGATAGAAAATTCAGAAAATTATTTGAAACTTGCTAATGAGAACATTCTGCGTGTTTGTAGCCTGGATGTCGTTTTCTCCAGGCTGATCAATAGGAATTTTCAACGAAACGAATTTTAAAAAAGTAACGTTTTTCTTCTCAGGTTATAAATAATTTTGATATAGAACATTATCATGTGATTGTTTGGATCTGTCATTGTTTTTCCTATCCGAATGAGAATTATTTTTGTGATGCAAATAATAATAAAGCGATATTAGCTTTTATGATTTTGGGTTGTACGCATTTTTGAAAATTTTTGTATCACGGAATTTCATATTTATTACTTTCTACGATTCGAGAATCTGATAGAGATTACCATATCTAAAAAAAAAAATAAAAAAAAAAACTGCGGCTACAAAAAAGCACGCTTTAAATTTCGTTTTTGCAGTTTCAACTCAAAATTAACCACAATGTTTACATATTTCTGGACTGTTTTATTACAATTGTATAATTTGGGGTTTTAATTAAGATTCTTTAATTATTTCAGACTAGATTGCCTAATAACCAATTCATGTAGCTAACATGTAAAAGCAACGAGATCTGTAAATAAAATTTTAATCCGAAGAAATATTTTACCTTATCGATTTATGACTGAAGGCCAAAGGCAAATATCATGTACTGAAAACTTGAAATTCATCGTAAATTGTTTGCAGTCCCCAGGGTTGTCTGCCATCTAGTGACGGATGACAATAACTATTTATACAGCGAAGTAAACTGCAATTTCTTCTCGGAAAAGTAACATCAAGAGTGTAATATTGCCTTGTTTGGTTGTAGGTCTCGTCAAATAGCATGCAAATGTTTATTCCATACTTAAAGATGGAGGTGTTCATTTGCGGTTATTATGGCGCATTGCAGTTTTAATTCCGTTTTTTACATTAATATTGCAAATTAATTGAAGTTGTATTAGTAATCAGCTTTTCCTTTCCACAAATTAACATAGGAAATGCCAATATAATTTCATTTCAACTATACGTAAAACATTGTTAATCAATTGGCAAAGTAGAATTTGGTCGACTAAAATTTTGTCGACATTTTTTATTTTCAGGAATTCAGTCGATAGAAATCTGGTCGACATGTAATTAGGTCAACACATTTAAATTGGAATCTGGTCGACAAAATGCACACGGAATTTTGTCGATATGTTTTAAGTATTTCGACAAAATTAAATGTCAATCAATTTTGTCGATAAAATTTAACAGGAATGTGGTCAAATTAATTTAATTTAATTAAGCCAAAACTTATTTCTAATAAAATAGTTTTGAAAAAATTTAATTAATTTAGTTAGGGGGTCCAAGATTGAAAGTATTTTTATATTAAACACTTAATGATGAAATAATTTAATTTGGTTTTTAAAGAATACTTTTGTGAGAATTCATTTTATTAAAATTCAGTCCAAAAAGAAAGAATAGGAGTGAGCAATTCTCTGATTGGGTTTAAACTTTTCTACTGAAATTGAATTTAAACCTGATTTAGACTGGGTTAAACCGATTTTTTATTTGAAACGTGTGTAAATTCCGCAGATGGCGTGCTTTGACTGCAGTCCTACGATTACAGTCGAGGCTCAAAGAATATTTCTTAAAAAATTTGTAAAGATAGATCATAATTAGCCATCTTCATGACTGAAATCGTAAATATAAAGTTAATTACCGTAATTAATTTTTTTTTTAAAGAAAAAAAAAAAAACAAGTAAAAAGTAAGTATTTATTTTCATTTTACTTGTTATTTGTTTAATGTCTCTAATATATTTAAGGTACATCCTTATATCTTACAGGGTATATCCTGGAGTGATAAGGAAAACTTTTCTTAAGGAAAAAAAATAAAATGCAGTAAAATTTTTTTTAAAGTGTTATTTTTATGATTAAAAGAAAAGGAATGAACTTGGAGCGAATAGGGGTGAGTATGAGGAGATAGAATAGAAATTGAAAAGTAAACACACACCCCTCTCTTTCCCCCGACCTCTCCTCCTCCCCTCTGAAAGAGACTATAAGGGTTTTTTTTTTTCTGGGGAAGGGTGTTATTTTAGTTGTTCAATTTCTATACTTTCTCTTCATACCCACCCACAACTCATTGCCAAGTCCATTCTTTTTTTTTAATCATAAAAATAACTTTTTTTTTTTAAATTTTACTATATTTTTTTTTTCCTTGAAAAAAATTATCTACTAGCTAACCCAGGATTTGAGCCTATAACTGTCAAATCCAAAGCCTGGTACTCTATCTATCATGCCAGAAAGTAAGGATAAAGAGTCTTTTTCATAAGATGTACATACAGTTTATTAGATATAAAATTGACTTTTTGTTTAAATTAGGCAAATAACAAGTGAAAAGTATCTAATAAATATTTTTCACTTATTTGATTTTTTTAAAAAAAATTATCATAAAGGTAGAACAGCTTAGTTGGGCTAGGTAGGTTAATTAGCCTAGAATTTGAGTCACATTTTCACATTTTTATCAATTTTATTATATGATTTGTCAGCTAAATTATAGATAATTTGTGTCAACTGTTATTTCGTCGACTAAATTCATATTTGTCGACATAATTACATGCTGACCAGATTCCTTTCGACGTAATTATATGTTGACAAAATTCCCATCGACCATATTCCATCCTCCTTATCATATTTGTTAGGGTAGACTAATGAGTTTCTTGAATCGCCCATTGTGTTTTACTTGTATTTTTTTAGTCGATTGTGCACAAATTGCTTATTAGCTGTTAAGCTTGAAGCTGAATTTCTATAAATTCAATCACTTGATTTGTGTAGTGAATGAAAAGAGAAAAAAAAAGATAAAAGATTTTTTCTTAACAAATAACACAAGGAGAAGCCCAACTGAAAAAAAATTGTATAAAAAGCTAAAACTTGACTTATCATTTGTTGTACCTCATTTAATATTGAATATCAAACAAACAGTCGTTGTACATAAATTATAAGGGATTCCTTAATAATAAAGAGTAACAACATCATTAGATTTACTAGGATTGCCGTAGACGCGTAATTAGTCTGACTTTCCGATCCCAACGCTTCTACTCAATGGAAATGTTATAAACGCTCTCCAGGTTAAAAAGATCAAAAGATGAAGACATTACGTGATACTTTCTAAGAAATCTCTTAATGTTTGTCAAAACAATTTCATAATAAATGATAGATCGTTTGAGGTAAGTACTAAGTAGTAAGAATAAAGCGAATTCTTATTATTCTATCAAAGCAATACCGTTTGCAATAAACAGTTTATGTTCCCGAAATTAAATTTCGATGAGAATTTGCTATATTTAGAAGCAACATGAATACTTATTTGTATTCGTTATGCACGTTTGTTTTACTAATTTGTTTCTTTTCTTTACAGATTCTTAAGTGTCTCGCACGAGTCATCAGTTCCTTTCGCTAATTTAGCACCTAGAAATTGTGATTCGTGCACCATTAAATTCCTATTGGAAGAGAAAATATAATTTTTGCCTATCTGAAAGTTTTTATGTTTCTTTTATTTTACATTTTATTTGATGGATACAGTAGTTTAAAATTTTTATTCTTTAATTTGATTTGTCAATTCATGCATCCAACGCCGCGATAATTCAAGGCAATTAAAAATTCAGTTTAAATTTTCATAAACGTTACACATCATTTTGCTACATTCAATGATTAAAACAAGAATACAATGCGAAAACAGTCAATGAAAAAAACTGTTAAAATCAAAGCGTAATTACTACTCGAGTCTTTCAGGCTTTTGTATTGTTAAATACTCGGATTTTTCGTACTAATACTAGGGAGTTTGCGGAGAATAAAACTTATGTCTTATAACGTATGAATTCCATGTTAATTATAAATCTAACTTATATTTAACATGAAATTTATAAGTTATAAAACATAAGTTTTGTTCTCCGCAAACTCTCTAATATATGAACAAAGATTTTGCAAATTGTTTCAACACGACCGCTATCAAATTCAATTCGGTTGTCATAAATTACCTGTCAATGGTTATTGTCCGACCGTATATGATTTAATTTAAGTGCTCAATTGATTGCATGCTAGAAGTGCATAGGTGAGTTTCCACCAAATAATGTAGCCACAGCAAAGCGCTATCATTGGAAGTGAAAAGATTTTAGTGTTACAAGTGCATTACTAATCTTTCAACCTCATGATTCGATACTGATCTATAATCTCCACATGCCCCACAATTTAAATGCAAATGCGTTTAAATAACATATCAAAACTATGCCATGAAAATTATTTGAGTTCGAAACCAATCTACCGAGTTATAAAACTTTAATTCCCTTTCTCTTCGTGCTAAACATTTTCTCAAAGATTACACATATATTCTGACACGCCAAAAACGCTGTAGCGAAAACCCTCTGCAATGAAACCAGTCGTGAATAGTACTAATTTTGCTCTGGGGCCAGATTTTAGAACTTTATTCTTGTAAGTAAACGAAGACTAAGACATCCACACACTGCGATAAGGAAAGTAAGCTGTAAATTCAGAAAAGTAAAAAAATACTAAAAG
>JAQIXT010001623.1:0-14576 GCA_034700445.1 Stenotaenia linearis
ATTGATAGTTTTTCTATGAAAATTGATAGTTTTTCTATGAAAATTGATAGTTTTTCTATGAAAATTGATAGTTTTTCTATGAAAATTGATAGTTTTTCAATGAAAATTGATAATTTCACTATGAAAATTGACAGCTTTTCTTACTTTTCATAGTTTTCATATAAAAATTGATAATTTTTCAAAATTACGGAATATAAAAATTAAGTTTTTCATACTATTCATACAGAAATTAACAATTTTTCATAATTTCACTACACAAAAATTTAGTTTTTTTTTTTTCACATCAAAACTATAAAAATATAATAAAACCGTTTATTATGATATTTGTCACTTTTATAGTTTCCATATGAAAACTAAATATTTGTCACACATTAACTAATAAAATTTGACATTTTTTATAGTTTTCCTAAGAAAAATTGAAAACTTTCATACTTTTCATTACAAAAATTCACCATTTTTCATACTTTTCTCCCCAGAAAACAGAACATTATCATTCAAAACCAACAAATCCCATACTTTTTCAATCACCCTCACGCGTCATGACATCACACCCCTCACAACACCATCCCAAACTTCCCAACAGAACAAAACAGAACACTAAGAATAAAGCCTCACCATCCTCGCTAACACCATCACAACCTACAACTGTGTTAACAGTCACAACTCTTAACAACTCTCAACCCAAACCCAATTTAAAAGCTCCAAAAACTCGACAAACCACTCTCCCCCCTTCCCTCCCACTCTTTCGACACCGCCATCCAAACACATTTAATCACCTCATCCATCCTAATCCTCTAACCCGATTATCTTATCACTCACTAAATTCACCCAAACACACACCATTTTCACACATTACAATCCACATGACAATCCCAACACAACCCCACCCCCACCCCATAAAAAAAACACCAAAACCCCCATATTTCATCCACAACTCTCAAAAACCCCCAAAAGAGGGGTAAAACTCAGAAAAAGACATCAAATACCCCCAACAGTGGACTTACAAGGAGTCTAACACCAATTTCCCACTGGGGTTGGGTATTTCGACACCCCCGGGGCCCCGGGGCGTTGGCCATTTGCGACTGACCCCCATAAAGGCTATTGGTCATCAGGGGCCCCGAGGGGCCCATAAAGCCATCGAGGGAAATGAGATAAAGTCGGTTGATTTATGAAATCGCATTGTTGGCCGTCTTTTAAGTGGGGGATGACAATCGAGGTGTTGGGTAAGGAATTGGGAATGAAAATGGCCGCCAACAGCAGATGGAGATGGGACAATCGCATTGTATTGGGTCTTATTTTTCATGTGAATATGGCGCCAGGTGGTATGTGGGGACTTGTAAGAGGTGGGGGGAATGTGGTAGGTGTATCAACCATCTGCGGGGTAAAAGGGGTGGTCTGCAGGTGGTGGTCGATTCAGCGTATTAGGCGTATAAGCGAAGATTTGAGTCGATGAAATTTTATGATATTTTGTACTGACCGAGGTGTGTTCGGATTATTGGATTTTGGGATTTAATGGGGTTTTGTGGTGGAGAGAGTTCTCGAAGTCGTGTGACTAGGACCATTAAAAGTAGAGTAAACAAGTTAAACGCTAAAAAGGTTATGAAACTGATCAATTAGAAACTTATTAGCGAAACAGAAAGTATGAACAAATATCATCAAAAGTCTTTGGTTACAATTTCACATTTTTGACTCAAATTATTGAATTTTTTGCTAAAATCACTGATTTATGATCAAAATATTGAATTTTTAGTCAATGACGTTTAATTTTTGATTAAAATCAATTACTTTTTGCCAAAATTGATCGATAGCAGCCAATATATTGACTGTATGTTTTAGCTACGGTATGTAATAATTACTTAAAACTTCGGTGTGAGTTACTTGAAATTATTAGACAGTTTGAGTAACACTGCAGCAATGGATTACATTTGTATTGGAATGGGACATCATTATACTTTGATGGTTTTTCAGAACCCGAGGTAATTATTAATAAGTGCTAAAGTGGGCATTCGTATTGCAGTGCTGGAGGTGAAATTTTTGGATCATCTCGGGACGAACTACTGTGAAAGCATTTGCCGATAATATTTTCATTACCCAGCTAAAAAAAATCCAAGTTTTTTTGAAGTTTTTTGGCCGATTTTGTAGATTTTTTAATGACTTTCTACAGTTTTACTTCAAAATCAACAGGTTTTCTGTTTAATTTCGAAAAAATAAATATTCTACAGATTTTCTACAGATTTTAAAGAAAATCTGTAAATGAAATAATTTTAAAAAACGCAATTGTTAGTTTTCTTTTACTTTGAAGTTGTCTGAATGTAACCTTTCAGGTAACGAGTTATTTTTCCAGTAACTAATAATTTAGTTTTAAAAATATACTGCCACAATACAGTAATAAAATAACATTTTTTAAAAGAACTTCTGGTCTTTTGCTTTGTCTCCGATTCCATTAAGGAGGTTTGATTGTCTTTTAGGGTCACATGGGACGCCATAAATTTCAATAAAAAGGTCAAATCTATTCAAATTTCAAATTAAATCAGATGTAAAACCTAAATTAAACAAATTTGGTATCAAAATATAAAAACTTATCTTTGAAAAAAAGCAAAAATTCATTCATAAACACCTAAATAAATGCATAAATATGCAAAAATTTACATAAAGACTCCTAAATCTGCATAAATTTCACCTTAAAATAGTAAATTTATATAAATTTCATCAAATTTCACCGAAATTGGTACAAATTTCATCAAATTTCACCGAAATTTATATAAATTTCATCAAATTTCACCGAAATTTATATAAATTTCATCAAATTTCACTTACAAACACCAAATTCCACACAAATTCCACCAAAAATCACCAAAACCAACACAAATTCCATCCAAACATCACTTAATACCCCTAAAATTCACCCACAACACCTCAAACCCCCTCCCCCACCCCTCACCCCCAAAACTTCAAGGAAAAATCCTCGAATGTCAAAAACAAAAATTATTATTTAATTAATTTCCTCATCACATAACTATATTTTATTTTTATTTTATGCGAATAAAAAAATGTCACAGCTCAGATCCTGGTTTGGATGTTGGATGTTGAGACGACGCCTTTGGCCAGGCAACGCGACGGGGTGGATGGGGGGAGGACGGAACCACGCCCAACGCAGGGCATTTGAGGACCCCTCCCAAGTTTTGCAAATGAATCAGGTGCCTGGAGCGTGACAACATTCCAATAGAATGTGGCGAACAAAAAGAAAGGCCGCGGGATGTGAATGTGATCAGGATTAGTGGATCACAAATTGATCTTTTTGCTTTGTGTTTGGTGTTTGGTTTTGAGTTTTGTTTTGTTGGAGTTTTTTTTTTATTTTTGTTGTTGTTTTTTTTAGGTTTTTATGGGGGTGTTGGAGGAGGTTGGAGGTTTTTGTAGGTGTGTGGGTTGGGAAACAAGTGGGGGTTTTGGTGGTTTTAGTTGAGATTTAGGTTTATTTGGATGATTTTTGCAGGTTTAGATGGATTTGGTTGAGTTTTTTGTTGATTTAGATGAAATTTGTGCAGGTTTAGAGGAAATTCTGTAGATTTGGGTGATTTCAAGGGAAATTTATGTAGATTTGGTGGAATTTTTGCAGATTTAAGCTAAATTTGCTGAGATTTAGATGATTTAACGTGAAATTGATGTCGATTTAGGTGATTTTAGGTAGGATTTTTACAGATTTATGTGATTTTAGATGAAATTTTTGTACATCTGGATGAAATTAAGTGAAATTAATGTAAATCTTACCGAAATAAGGTGAAATTATTGTAAATCTAACTGAAATAAGGTGAAATTTATGTGGATTTAGCTATTTTAAATGAAATTTTAGAAGATTCAGACGAAATCTTTGTAAGTTCAGGTGATTTTGGATTTAGTATTTGCAGATTTAGATGAAATTTAAATAAATTTAAGTGAAATTTGTTCAGGTTAATGAGAATTTAGATGAATTTAATTAAAATTTTGGCAGTTTAAATTAAATTTATTTAGATTTAGGTGATTGTAAATGAACTTCGTGTAGATTTAGTTGATTTGGCGTGCAATTCTGATGTTCACTGTTTTTTGATGAAATTTATAAACAATAAAACCTTAATAATCTGTTTATAAGAAATACGTTTGATTTTTTGCAAGAAAAAGTAGATTAGATTTTTTGTTTACAAATTTCAGTCAAATTTGATAAATAAAAGCAGAAAAAAAGATGAATTTCATACATAAGGGCTTAAAGCATTTAAATGTGATATATTTAGGCCTTAAAAGGCATTAATGTGTAAAATTCCTGCAGTTTTATGAGTTTTTCTAGAAAAAAAGTTAACTTTTTGTTGAAAATTTCACAAATTTTGCAAATTTATTAAATAAATTTATTAAAAAATTTAAATAAAATGAAGAAATGTTAATTATAAAATTTCCAGACATCCTTTTCAACTTTCCTTATCAGACTTTAATTGTTTATTTTATTTCTAAATATTTATAGGAAGGTTTAAATACCTGTCACACAATGAACCGGTGCCGTAATTGCTCGACGCACGAACATCACATTAAATTCAAGAAAAAAGTTAAAGCGAAAGAAAAAAATTAATTCCAGTGTTAAATCATATTGAAACCTAATTTCGTCTTTTGTTTATATACATTTAATTGTAAATTATTTAATTTTTATAAATAAAATCAGTGGTTTAGGCTTAAAGTTTAATTCTGGAAGAAAGTAATTATTTTAGACCTAATATTTTTTTTAAAAAAAATTGAAATGTTGTTTATTTTAGACTCAGAAATTATTTTAGACGTCAAATTTTATAAAAATCACTGTTTTAGAGTCTTTTAGACTGAAATTTTGTAAATATCACTGTTTTCCTCCATTTCAGTCCAAATTGCTAATTTAGACCGTTTTAGTCCTAAAATTTTATACAAATCTCAATTTTAGACCCCCTTTAGGTTACAAATTTTGAAATAGCCTCAATTTTACATCTTTAGGTCTAATTTAACATCATTTTAGACCCTAATTATCAATGAAATTACTATTTTAGACTCATTTAGACCAATATTTTAAATAATATCATTATTTTAGACCTAAAATTTCATTAAAAAATCATATTTTAGATTTCTTAGACAAGGAATTTTTAAAAAAATTATTGATTTTAAAAAATCAATAATTTAAACCCTTAAATACCTAAAATTACAAAAGTAACTAACTATACATTTGAATTTTCTTAGACCTAAAATTCCATAAAAATTAGTAATTTAAAAATTTTTTGGAGCTAAAATTTCATTAAAATCACTAATTTAGACACTTTCAGACCTAAAACTTGACAAAAAAATTACTATTTCAAACCTTTAACACCTAAAATTTCAAAAAAACCTCAACTTCACACCTCCAAAACCAATCCAACTTCAATCAACAATCCCAGACCATTTAAAACCAACTTCCCTTTCAAAAAAAAAAAAAAACAACAAATCAAAAAAAAAAATAAAATAAAAGACAAAATTTAAAAAAAAATTAAAAAATCCCCTCCAAATCACAAACAAAAAAAAAAAACAATCCAAACTTAATAACTTTTCGTCGGTACCTCCAAACACAAACAGGATAAACCAAAAAAAAAAAAAAAAACGACCGATCCAGTTTTGACAACCTCCAAAACAAAAAAAAAACAAAAAAAAAGAACCCACACACAACCTTGACCGTGAAAATTCCAATGAATGCATTGGTAAAAATATTTTATGACTGAAAGGTCGTATACGGCTCACAACATCATAAATTGAACTCATTTATTTCTCTCTTCTTTTTCCCATGCAATAAATAAAGATGACGCCGTGTAAAATAGATGAAACTGTGAGATAACAGATTGGGTTCCAACTGCTTTCCATTCCGCTCACAGTTGGTGGCACCTATTGCGTGGGTGGGGTGCCACCAACACCGGGAATGCCTTGCAACGCCGTGTAATGCTATGCGATGTAACGCAATGCGCCAGCAGCTACGGATTGATGGGGTGAGGTGAGGTAGAGCGGCGTCGGCTGTGTGTTGTGCGGGGAAGCCGAACCGGCAGGTGGTGGTGTTTGGTGTTTTCGACGTGTGTTGGTATGGGATTACACCACGCCCTAGAGTGGGCCTTGGGGGGGCGAGTTTGGTGATTGGGTTGGGGTGGTTTTTGGGAGAGGGGGTTTGGAGGTTGGGGATGGGGGGGAGGGGTGTGGTGGAAGTGCAGAAGCTATTTGGGGGGGGTTTAGGTTGGGTTTTGGGTGTGTTTTTTTTTTTTTTTTTTTTTTTTTTTTTTTTTTTTTTTTTTTTTTTTGAGGTTGAATTTGATTTTTGGGTGTGAAGGGTGGTGGGGTGGTTGAACTTTTGGGGTTTTGTTTGAGAAAAATTGAATTTTTTTAATATAAAATTACACAAAATCATCAAAGCGAACCAAAAATTTAACATTTTGACCACAAAACCCTTAGAATTTTGGTTTTTTAAAATATTTTTGGGTCTGAAAGAAGAAATTGAAGTGAAATTAGTAACAAAGAAGTTTTTATTGGGTTTTTTGGGGGGTTTTATTTGATTTTTTAAAAAATTTCTTTGTTTTTTGGTTTTTGAGGTTTAATATAAATACAAACAAGAGCTCCAATTCTTATTCTCATAATTCTTAAAATAATCATTAAAATTAACACAATTTAACAGACTTTATGTTTACATTCACAAAAACCCCATGTCAAAATTCAATTTTTTACATTAAAAAGGACAATTTTTAATATAGAACTTCAAGCCATAACTAAAACTATAATTTCCCAAAAAATAACACTAACAACACTAAAACATAATGAATTAAAGCATCTTTCAAACACATTCTCCAATTTTCCCCATTAAATCACAATTCTGAATACAAAACCACCCAAAACCACCCAAAAACATCACATTTCAACCACAAAAACACAAAAATTCCACTTCCGAACCCAAAACCAACCCACTCCAACCCCCACAACCCACCAAAAACATCCAAAATGACTCAACCCAACACCAACCCCAACCATCCACACATCCTCACCACTCAAACTGAACTGTTACTCACTCACTTTCACACAATAACCACAAGTATGTTGACCCAACCATATTAAACCTTATAATTCCACTTTATGATCAAATAAAGCACTGCAAACCTTATAGGGACAAACTCAATGTTGTCATATGTCATCCACAAACATTCCCCACCTTTTTACACATTCACAGGTCGTCTCCACCAAATATCTTATTACAGTTATTAAAACCACTTATCATGGTTGATTATCTGGGAATTAAAAAGGTAAGTCGGTCTTCAACTCTTGTTGCTGCAAGCTTTTTCTCAAGATTCTTCTGTCAGAGGTGTGGTGCATAAAATGTTTGGTAAAACATGCCAAGAATGACAAGGTTCTTTACCTTGGCTCCGCTCCTACGCAAATTATAACACACCTGTCAAAGGTTTTCGGCTATGACAGGGCGAAACAATTTCCTGTTATAATTACATTGGCACTACTTTCCAAGAACTTTTTTTCAGACATGAATTCGCAAAAAATGTGCGCAACGTTCAAAGACTTAAAAGAAGACGCGACTAACTCTTACGAGAGCCGAACTCGCACTGATTTACAATGAATAATGACTTTATAAATTAATAAAAATGTACGTAACGTACGAAGACTCGAAAGAAGACGATTTTCTCTTGCGAGAGCCAAGCTCACACTGATTTACAATACATAATAATATTAATAAAGAGTTTACCCGAAGTTATCGCAGTTGCGATGAAGGCAGAATGAAGTTAGCGGAAGAAAAGTAAGGGATGTTTGTTTACGGTGTTTAGGATGAGTGAAATAAACTCACCGAATGTCCGTTGAAGCAGTAGCAGTAGGATGGCTGCCCAAGCTGTATGCGTCCTCGCCATCGACCCCATGGATCTCGTCTGCTTGGTTGCAACCTGCTGCACTTCGACTACTCTGCTGCTCAGCCATGCATGGCTGTAGGCCATGAATGACGTAGAGTTGTGGACTGGGTGGGGAGGATGGGTGTGTGACAATGGAGAATGAGGTAGGTATGTGAGTTTCAGTGGATTTTGGTGATTGAGAGGATTCGAAATGAGTTTAAGTGATTTAAAGTGATGGGGTTTAAGGAGGTAGGTTGGTTTGGACATGTTTCGTGGTGGATTTTAGTGATTCGAAAGATTCAAAATGAGATCTGAAAGATTTAAAATGGATTCAATTTATTTAAAAAGTATTCAAACGGTACAAAATTAATTCAAATGATTTAAAATTGAAAACAAAAGTTATTTAAGTGATTCTACTGATTCAATAATAGTTTCAGAAGATTCAGAATATAGATGCACATGATTTAAAAGATTCAGAATTAAATTAATTCACATGATTCAAGAGATTCAACATAGATTTAAACGATTCAGTGGATTCAAAAGATTCAAGAAAGATTCAAGAAAGATTCAAAGAAGATTCAAAAGTTTCATGAGGATCAAACAATAAATTTTTACTATTGTATAAATACTTTAAAAAAATATTATTGTTGAATAAAATATTGTTTGTTTATCCATTGTTACCATCTTAAACACACCAAAACTAAATTTTTTCTTATTAAATTCAGTAAATAAATATTGTTATGGCAAAAATTCATTTATTTAATAAAAACATTAAACAATTTCAATTAATAAAATTTAATTACATACTTTAACAACTGTAAACTCACTTAAAAAATTCTTTAAAGACCTCAAATACCTCCAAAACCCACTACCAGATGTCCCACCAGCAAAGACCAAACATGACTTCACACCTTACATCATCTTTAAACAAACGTATTACCAAAACTGATAATTCCTGACGTCACATTAAAACCCCGGTCGAATTAATAGACGCTTGCGCAGCTGTAATTGATAAAATGGCAGTGGCCAGCATGAAATTTGCTTAACATGATCGCCTTCGTTTTAAGGTACAACAACCATTTGAAAACAAAAACAAATCTAATTTGAATTCAACACTCACCAACTCAATGCTAAACACAAACTTTTAAGGTAAAACCATCTGTAAGTATTCTTTTTAACTGTTACATTACAATTACATTAAAATAAGTTACTTTAATGCCAAATTCAATACCAATTTACTTTACCCCACTCATCTAACAACAAATATTCAATTCCCAACACACATTTAACCCTTTTACAGTAACATTAAATGAATTTCACCTCCTTTGTGCTTCCTTTTCCTTTTTATAAATGTCATGTGACTTGTCATATGACAAAAACTTTTCACACTTGTTTCATGTGTAATTTTATTATGCAATTTTATGACATATTCTCTTCAGCAGTTTGAATATTTAAAAATAAAGTGATTGTTAATCCAGATTTTGCAATCATGGGATGAGATGAGTCATGAATTTGTAAAATGATTTATTTTTGTTTGATTATGGTTGATTCTGATTGTTTTTTATTTTATTTTTAGGTATTGTTAATCATGGATAGATATACGGTGGATTTGGATAAAGTTTTGGATGAGTTTGAGCAAAATGAAGGTATGTTGTTTGAGTATTTTTGGAAATTTGTAATTATCTTTTATCATATTTCAGGAAAAAAGGGGAAAAGTTATTCGAGTTATGTAAAGTTGAATGATTTAATTTGTAATTTGTAATTTGTGGTTTTACAAGCGTTCGTAAACCTAAATGTAATATAAATTAAATATTTACAATAACTATAATTATGTAGGTTTTCGTACCTCGTAAGTCTATTTTTTAAATTTAAATGGCAGACATTAGTGGAAATCGCTTTTTTTTTGCTTCTGCTCAGAGTTTGGTTTTCATAATTCTTAAAATGGAATTCCAAAATATTGAGTATAAATATAAACAAATAATAGAATTGCTAAATGTTCACTGTAGGTGCAAAAGTGAAGTGGAATAGTGGAACGGGAGTAATCTGATGAAGAAGTATCACAGGTGATAATTTCACACTCCTTGCGACATCTGATTATAGTGTAGAACAATTGATAAGACAGTTTTTAGTTCTCAGAAAATAATATTATAATAATTACTGAATATTAATTGTGTTGTGTATATTATTGAGCAAATGCTGAGATTAGCAGAATAATGATTATTTGTGTAACCAAGAATTGATAAAGTGTAAGTCCGGTAGTTGATTTACAGATAATTCAAATTTTGAAGTCCAAATCAAAGTT
The DNA here is from genome assembly GCA_034700445.1 of Stenotaenia linearis. Classification (NCBI taxonomy): domain Eukaryota; kingdom Metazoa; phylum Arthropoda; class Chilopoda; order Geophilomorpha; family Geophilidae; genus Stenotaenia; species Stenotaenia linearis. The sequence goes on from JAQIXT010001623.1 coordinate 10,183, forward strand.
TATTGCCATTAATGTTCAAGAAAATAGTAGATATTGAAGTTGTTGCCCAGCAACAAATAATAGCACAATTTTTTCATAAAAAAGTGAAGTTTGTAAATATTTTGCAGTTATTTGGCCACTTTTAGCAAAAAGTATTAAATTAGTATCAAATTTGCAAAATATTTGCAAAATTTCAAAACGATAATCTCAATCTATTAATGAATCTATTAATTTCCATTTCATTTTTTTCCTTTACAACTTGGAGTTTGATGTTTTGATTGTAATCAGTTGAGTCAGCCTCCTAGATAAGTTCATATCAGTGCTCGCATCCGTGACGATAAATTTATATTTAACTGTTAATCGACCTTCAGCGGCATACGCAAAAATTAATTTTGGGTGGTGCAAATCATTATTTTTATAAAAATTTATAAATTTCCAGTTAACTTCCATTTTTATTATTTTTCCAGATCACGCAGACCAATTTGCAGCTATTCATTCTGCAAAACCCAGTGCAGACTTGTACAGTTCCAAGTCATCAACAGTGAGAAATTCATTACCCCTCAATGCCACCGACACCAGAAAACCCGGTGGCAGTCTTCCGCCTTTCGAATACCCGTTCGAACCAATGGAGAAACTGGACTTAACAGAAGCGGACTTCGCAGCTTCACTCAAAACCCAACCTCCAGAAGCTCAAAGCCAAATCCCAGCTGATTTACAACCGTTGGAACCAAACATCAAGGACGGTGTCGTCTCCAACGGCTCAACCACGGTCACCAACGGCAAAGATCCGGTTTGCGCCAAATCCTTCGCTTCGAATTTGGAAAAGGAAAAATTTTCGGACTCGAAGAACTTTTCTCTCGCCGACGAACTCGTGCCGAAGGAAATAAACAAAAGCACGTACAGTGTGGTGCAAAATAATCTAATGACGCTAAATGCAGGAGGGTGCGTGGAACCGACGAGAAAATTAGCGAAAGTAAATAACGAAGACCAAAGTCACATCAAACCGATAAATGCAGAACCAGAGGAATTGGTTGTCAATAATATCGTTACAGAAGACTCCGCCAAACAGAATGTCGGTGGCGATTCGTTCGTGACACCCGTTGGGTTTTCGGACATAGATATTTCGGAATTGGATGTTGAGGAGCAGTTGAAGGAAGCCGAAATGGAGTTGGCGAGCGAAGTCGTTCCTGAAATGCCGGACGTGACTCCGGTAAAGCGAGAAGATACGATTCCAAGACCGAAGTCGATCGACGATTCCAGTTCGGGCGAAGAATACTTTTCGCCGCTCGCCGAAGTCAAAACTCCGCTCAGAGACATGGCGGCTCCGCCGGACTTGTTGAACGAGTTAAAGGACGGGTGCAACAGCGTGGACGCCGGTTTACATCGGTTGAAAACGAGCAAAGATTGTTTACTTGTGGTCGAGGAATCCGTGTCTTCTGGTGTCAGTGGTGCTAGCGGAGAGATCGGCGAGAGTGTGGCCGGTGGTACTGAGGAGAAAAAAATTCTTGACAATGCAATTAATGAAAAGACTATGATGGAGTCGAAGAGTTTGGATCCTTGGTATTTGAAGGAGCAGAGGAATCAGGAAATTAAGAGTCAGATTCAGTCTGTGGTTGAACTAGTCGAGGATGATGAGGATGGTGGGTTTGAGGAGGAAACGAGTGAAGGGGCCGTTGCTCAAAGTAGATGTCAAAGGCCTACTTCGCTTATGTTGGCTGGGGTTGAGACGCAGTTGTCGAATCACGGAGTTGGCGAACCGTCGTTGGATTTTCCAACGCCGGCGAATCTGAAGTTTGTGGACGACTCGTTAATCGATGGTAAAAATTGTTTCCCCAGCTAAAAAAATCTGCAAAATTTTTATATAAAAATAGTAATCTCTGGAAAAAAAATGCAAAATTTAATAATTTATGCAGTAATTTGCAGATTTTTATTTTTGTTTTGAAATTTTGCGAGTTAAATGTCCAAATTTTTTTATTACAATTTTACAGTTTTTGATAAAAGTGGTCAAACAACTGCAAATTATTTGCAAACAAATACATTTGTTTTTGCAAAAATTGTGCAATTTGTTATTTTTCAATAATGCAGTTTGAGATAACAAAATAATAACAGCAATAATTAATTGTATTGTGAAATACATCCTCAAAAAATATCAAAAAAATCAATATGTTGATCAAGTACTGCTTTTAGTTGCTAATTATTTCCTGGTCCTGTAACTGGGAATGTATAAATCCAAATGGAATTTTGTATGTTCCATCAAGTGCTGCATGATTTATAAAAATACACTAAGATAGATAATATCTTATATTATAATCATCATCTTTATATCATTTATTTTTAAGACAAACTGAAACACAAGTAATCAATAATGTCTGGAAATTTTCCAGCCAACTCAAATAACAGTTGTGCAATTGCTCATTTGAGACAGCAAGTCTGCTTGATTGCACCAACAGAATTAGAACTTGATGACTTATTTAGTCAATATACTGTAATTATCAAGTAACACCCAAAAATAAATCAACTGTTTTAATCTAAATATTAATCAATCTGACAATAGATCTATCAATAGAGATTTAGCAATCCGTTGGTTTACCAAATACTCAATAAGTGAAATACGTAATTTATTTTGGAAATGAGTAATTAGGATTTGGTTTTTAGTCGTAGAATTCGTGAAATAGAATTCTAGCCCAAAATTTAATCCTAATGTCAGATTTAAAGCTCACATGAATGCTTAGAATGTTTTTTTTTAATTTTCTAAATTTCAATTTACATTTTTTTGTTTAAACGATAGATTTTAGCGAAAATAGCATCGATACATTGAAAAATGCAAAATTAAATGCATCGTGATCAAATAATCAACAAGACAATTCACAGATCTAACAAAAATTGATCTCCTTTTTTTCCCTCTTATTGAGCATGCCCACGTCCAACGGATATATATTTCTACAAATAAATATTTTAACTATATTTAAAATATCCCAAAATTGAATTTCTATATTGAAATTTAAAAAAATGTTTTATCAGCAAAAACAATGTATTTGCATCCAATGTTAATTTTTACTCAATTATCAAAATGCAAATTCCCCAAAATTAAATATTTGCTTAAATTAAATTTTAACATTCAAGTTAAATAAATCTACAGATCATTTACAGTTTTTTTTATGTGTAAAAAGTATTTCAACAGATTTTAAAGTAAAACTGCAGTCAATTCACAGAAAAACTCTATAAAACTCTATAGAATCGGCCCAAACGCTGCAAAGGAAAAACTACAGATAATCAGATGTTTTTAGCCGAGATTTGAGAACCTAACTTTGTGTCACATGATTAAATTTTGTATATTGAGTATCCATTCAAACCAAACCAATTAAATTATTTTACTCCACAAACAGACCCCAGAATAAGCGTCGGCGAAGAAGCCGACTGTACCAGCGTAGAAGCATTGTGGAAACAATACGACAGCATGGTAGCCGCATCCCCAACAGCAAACACACCGGACTGGCACGGCGCGGAAGACTTCCAACTCGGCAAAATGGCTCCCTTCTGGATCCCAGACTCGGAAGCTCCCTCGTGCATGCACTGCAACATCAAATTCACGGTCATCAAACGTCGACACCATTGCAGAGCGTGCGGACAAGTCCTCTGTTCGCAGTGCTGCGGCGCCAAAGCCAAACTACCGTTCATGGACAACCGCGAAGCTCGCGTCTGCAATCAATGTTACCTTCTTTTAAGAAAAGGTTTATTTAGTTTACAAAATTTTAATTTTCTAGAGAAAAAAGCCTCAATGTTACTGATAATAGTTTTCTCTACCCCTTTGTTTGCATGAAAATGTTCGTCCTCTCCATTTTTTTTTTACTTAGCTGAATCACCATGTGCAGGGCCGTTTGTGGCATCAGCTCCTTTAATGAGCCCTTGTCTTCAGCCAATTAGCCGCCCCAATCCTAATAATCCTATCGAATATTGTTCTACAATCTCGCCGCTTCAGCAGGCAAAGGCTAACCCACAAGCCCCGCTGCCTACCATCATGGTTCCAGTAGGGGTGCTCAAGAGGGAAGGTGAGACTACTGACAACCCTAATCCTTTAATTTAGAAATTTGTAAGAAATTTCAAAATTTTGATTTGCTGCCGTTTTTGAAAGGTTTTAGGTAGAGGTTGGGCTTTGTAGTAGTGAGACTGCGCTTCTTTGGACAAAAAGCAATTGGAAACCAATGAGAACCATGTGGAACCATTAATTGACCAATTGAAACTACGTGTAAGTAGGGTATGGATTTTTCGGGTTAAACCCGAAAATACCCGATTTTTAACCCCCGAACCGATTTTTGGAAAATCGGGTTCAACCCGATGAAACCCGAAAAAATAAATTTTTGGGTTTGCTCTTGATCTTGATTTCCACATATAAATTGCATAGGATAACTAATTGT
>JAQIXT010001624.1:0-14553 GCA_034700445.1 Stenotaenia linearis
TTTTGCCAAAGAATTTGACCAAAAGATTTGGACTTATTTGAAGAAATCTTACTTTTCAAGTCCATGATCATAAATTCTGCAAGGGTACACCAAGATGGGGTATGTGTTGAACAGTTCTTCTGATTTATTGATTTGGTCTTCAAGTTTATTGATAGGAAGAACAATATCTTGGAAAACCTGCTTTGTAAATGTCATAGCACGGATTCCCGGAGTTGTCGTGTACTTTAGAAAAGCGGGTTTTGGTGGTAAAAGCCAACCAAAGAGCAATCTGTTGTAGAAAGGAGGTTTTAGTAGTTGAATCGAAAGAGTTTTGATAGATCTACCTGAACAGCCAGTAATTACCAAATGGTATCATGCTTTCTACAACCCAGAATATGCTTCTGTTGTGGCGGAGGAGGTATTCACGAAGAGGTATGTATTCGTCGGATTGGCCAAGCGTAAGGAATTGCTTTGTATGGCAATAGAACCATGGTTTGTACCAATATGTAATGTTGTTAATCTGAAAAGAATATTGGTGAGTTAGGATAGAATTGTTCACTTCTTAGTATCTTAGTACAGTCGGACCCGCCAGTAGTGACCTCAGCTATAGCGTCAACCTGCTTATAGCGTCACGTTTGGTGTGGTCCGGCCAACACTTTGACGCTATAAGCGGATTCGCTTCTAGCGTCAACCCGCTTATAGCGTCAATTTAAGCCCGGTCCCTTGATTGACGCTATAAGCGGGTCCGACTGTACTTTACCTTATGTTGTTCAGCTGATGACGGCTTGTCTGCAAAATTTCCTAACATAACTACAGCTTCATCTTTAGAATATATTGTTGCTTCAACAAAATCTGGAACCTGTGATATAAAGGTAAATTTTAGAATCTCTATATCCCAGAATATACACCCACTTTTTTATTTCCATCCAGAGCTCCGCTTTCATTACGGATAAAGTCACAATAGCTATTCTGTCCTTTGACAGGAATGTAAGTCAAATGGACATATGGTTTGATTGGTATTATCTGCAACTTCAGAGCTGTGAGGAAGCCTAAGGAACCATGTGACCAAGGCAATGCGTAAAACAAATCAGAATATTCATTGTCTCTAGTTGCAGTCACAAGCGATCCATCGCCAAGAACAACTTCGTAGGATTTCACCGTTTCCTGATACAATCCAACTTTGTGGGAATAAGTTGTCATGCCAACACCCAGTGCCAGACCTCCAAGAGTGGCATCAGCTATTTCCAAAGTAACTGCCAGAGTATAGCCTTTGGGAATGAGATATTTGGTAATTTCTCCCACTGTCACCATTGGTTCCACAAGGACTGTTAGATCATCTTCGTTCAGCGACAAAATGCTATACAAAGGCATTGGTATTTGGTGACATAAATCCTATTGAGAAACTAATTAATATGAGATTCTTACATTACATGGACTCCAAAGGAAGTTTTACCTTTCTGTAAAATGTCAGTGAAAGACTCAACCAATTAGGTCTGGAAGTACACAATAGTTTTCGCTCTTCTGGTTTCTGCTTTGCCCATAATTTAACCTTAAAAATTCAGATAAATTAGCAACTGTTAATTAGGAATCTGTTTCTTTACCTGAGATTGAATATCGACAACTCTTTGTTGATGGTCAAAAGGTGAAGAAGCTTCTAGTTTTCTCAGAAACCAATTTTTACATCTTAATGTCAAATCAAAAATGAAACTTGCAGGTAAACAAAAGAGTAAAATCACCCATCCACGGTTGGATTCCAACCAGCGGATTAAGAATTTTGTCCATGGTTTTGGAAATGCCAACATTTCTTGCAGTGTTTAGTAGTTCACTAAAACAATTGAACTGACACTTAATGTCATAGAAATGTGTTTATTTCTATGTGCAAGTGCAAAAATTTTGACCTTTAATCCATTAAATAATTGATATGATAAGATATAGCAGATAATTTAATCAAAATTTAAGCTTCTGGAATCAAATTGATACTCAAGAGCAATTTTGATATAAAAATGTGATTTATTACTGATTTAATAAAAACTCATTTAAACTGAAAATCCTTGTAATACAAGTGGCTCATTTATGATTATCCAGATGAAACCAGGATAAAATGAAGACTGAAATGTCTTTCCGCAATCTTTGTTTGACGCTTACAGTTGACTCAGAATTGACATGATTAAGAAGAATTTGAATTTAAGTTCTAATCTTTAGTTCAGTGATGGATTTAGATGTTTAAGACCTTTTTGGTGGTGGCAAGAGGCTTCCAATTGGTGGATTAGGCCTCCAATAGATCTAGTCAAGGTAAAGAGAGTCCTGGATCTGAAAGAAGAACAGACAAAATGAGGAGAGCTCTTAACTCTGTGAGTGCCTTAAACTATAATGATTTATTTCTTAAAATCCATTTACTATATCACTTTTGTTGGCATAACTATTTAAGGGTCTTTGTGGAGCCTGAAGTATATTCAAGAGAATGGAACCACTATTAGATTTCTGATGCATTGCATTTCTTACTTTATATAGTTGTGAATTTTAGGGCGCTTGATGATTGAGGCCCAGACAGCCATTCAATCTGTTTATATAAATCTCTGCTCCCATCTAAAAAACACATCAACCTTGTAATTCTTTTGGATTTTAACTTGTTTTAAACTATAGAGATGCAAAAAACAAGGACTTAAATCTTAATGTGCTAAAGCAGTTAGCTCCTTGGTAGGTAATTGCAGACATCCACCTGGGTAATTTGGTTTAGCACTATTTTCTCAGTAGAATTCATGTCATCAATACCAATGCCCTTGTACAATATTTTGTCATCAATACCAATGCCCTTGTACAATATTTTGTCTCTGAATGCCCAGCTAAAAAAATTTAAAATCTATCTACAGATTTTTTTTAAAAAAACTACAAATTGACCAAAAAACACTATAGATATTATGTAGGTATTTTTAACTGGGTGAAGATGCAAGACTTTGACCATTCTTGAGACCAAAGGGCAGCAGTAGGAGAAATTGCCAAACCTTGCTCCTGACTGGCTACCTCAAAGTTTTTGTTTACTCAGTTAGACCCAAATAAAATCCAACTGATTTTTTTAAACAATGCAGGCTTTCAAGAAACTTCCTTGAATTCACAATAATGACCACATATATCTTGAGCTAACAAATATAAGAAAAGTGGTTTAAATCAAGAAAACAAACAGAACACAAGGAAGGCTTAATTGTAATTCAATGGACTCTACAACATATTTACAATTCTTTAATCTAACAAATCTTCAGCTTAAACCAATACACTTGACAATATCTTCATCCTTTGGATCATAAACTCTCTCAAATGGAACATACAAATTCTCTATGCTGTTAGCAAATACATGTTCACGCTGTTTAATAACAAACTCAGTAATATCATCAATTCTCAATATCCAATTCTTCATAAACATTTGCAACGTCTCGTTTCGTATTCCGAGTTGAATGGCTCTTCGTGTTACTTTTTCGCCGAATGGATCGTGATCAGGATCCCACTGGAGCCTGACATCACTTTCTTTATCCTTCAGTGAAGCTTTCTTCAATATTTGATGGAACCCATCAATGCTTATGGTGATTGCCAAAATGTGTTCTTGGTTTGGTTTTGTGGCCCAACCAGATCTGTACATCATCCACAGGAAGTTGGGTTTGAGCCAAGTCATTCTTTTGTCATTATACTCAGGACAACCAACAAATGTCTCTTGTTGAGTGGCAAAGGATGCAATCGATGGTTTATATGCTTGGTATAAGACTATGGAACTGTCAGTGTGTGTGCCAATAATGTGGTTTCCAGAGATTGGCCATGTGGTCACTACTTGGTTGTATTTTTCAATGAGAAATGGAAGTTTCTCCTCCATTTTTGTGAGTTGTAGTGGAACTGTGAATATTAGACCCAAAATAGCTGTAAGATGAATAAACTAAGGCTATAATAGTTCTAGGATATTTGAAGTTTGTGATTAAGTGACTGAAACATTGAAGTAATTCAGTAATATGACTAAAATAAATGAAACTAGTCTGAAATGACTCTTAGTATGTCTGGAATATCTGTGAAATATGTCTAAAAAGACTAAAATGAGAGTAAAATACATCAAAATAAATTTTAGGGTTAAAATGTACCACTGGATGATATTTTAAAATCGTGTTTTAGTGCCAAAAATTACCACTACGCGATAACCCCACCACTGCCATTAATACCTTACGTTAAAACGAGTGATTTTCTTTATTTTTATTACCTTATTTAATTGTTTTTTTCAGCCAAAGATCCTAAACTTCACATGATTTTCTTATCAGTTATCGGGTTCTGCTAAGAGCAGGAGGAACAACTTCCTATTCTGACGCGTGTTTACGTTTCTCACTTCCGGTGAGTAAATCGGCTTCAAAATGAAGTTGTTCGTGGCTGGTGATTAAGGAATTCTACATAATTATTCAAGAAAATGAAGGGGATTTCAGACAAATACGGGTTTAATAGCGCTCCGGATCGAGCGATTTATCCCACGATGAAGTAACGGATTTTATTCAGAAAATTCCAAAAAATTGTTATAAAAAATCATTTTTTATTTATCTAGAATTACATGGTACATTTGCCTATTAGTAATCAGCAAATTTTTACGAGTATCCACGATATTTTTATCCTATGGGATACTAAAAGTGATTCATATAGTGTATTTCTTATTTTGTATTAAACTTATGTGAGTATCGGGTGGGCAAAAAGTCATGCAACCCACTGCATGTTATTTCTATGGCAAGGTTTGCGTGACTTTTTTTTCTTTTAAAAAATTATATTAAAACGATATTTTTTTTCAGAGCTGGGGTATTATTAATTTTTATACAAAAACCAAAATCATCTGGGAAGAAAATCACACAAGATCAGGTATATTTTCTATTAAACTTTAAATCGAATTAGGTATTTGATTTTGATTTTGAATTAAAAACATCTGCTGATTATTTACGGTTTTTAAATTTAAAAAAAAAAACTAAATCTGTAGAATATTTATTTATATTGAAATTAAACTATAGAAAATTTGTAGATTTTGTAGTGAATTGTAGAAAATTTCTAAACAATTTTTTCAGTTTGGAAAATTATTTTATTTGTGATTTTTTGATTTTAAATTAAATTTCTTGGTTATGATATGACTTACACTTTTCCAATTAAACGATAAATAATTTTGATTTTGTGATTTTAAATCATGATTTTTATTTTACCTCAATTTTTGTATGGAGTATTTTGATTTTAATTTTGATTTTGATTTAAAATTAATTTTATTCAATAAAAAATTGTTAATTTATTAATTTTTTTTATAGTGGTGGAGGATTATCCAACATTCATTCTTTAGTAATGTTGTGAATTGTTTGTGGCTGTTCGGTCTCACTTTATCCGGACCTTTACGGAGCGTTCTGTTGTTCGAACAGAGTAGTTTCATCATTTTCTCCATAGCGACTGCCATTTTATCTGGTGCTGGGGGTCCAATTAAGGTAAAACATAAGAAAAATATTTATAAATTATTTAATAATTATTTTAAAAAATTTCAGACTCGAGGAACTATTTTCTTTTTCATTGCTGTATGTAGTTTGTTGTTGTTTGATATCGATAACGACGACGCTGATATTTCTGATCATCGTATCCTTTCATTTTAAAATGTTTTTAAAATATTGTGCGAAAGTCTTGACAATGTTTAGCTGAAGGACAGCACCACGGGTTCAGTCATATTTTTTATTTTATTATTTCGCGAACCGGGCTCGCCGATCATAAAGTATGAATTTCTGTCTTGGGTAGCATTCAAGTGTTATAATAATGTCAGAATTATAATGTGCTATTTTGATTAGTTGAGGCCTATTTTGCCCAATTACGATAGGATTTTGATGAATTAAACCTTAATTTGATTGAATTTGTTAGGATTTTGATGAATTAACCCTAAATTTGATTGAATTTGATAGGATTTTGATGAATTAAACCTAACTTTTATAGGATCTTGATGAATTATTCCAAAATTCGATAGAATGTTGATGAATTAAGCCTAAATTTGATTGATTTGGTGAATTTGACCTCAATTTGACAAGAATGCTCCCAAACATACTCACATCCAACTTCTCTAACATTTATTATAATACATTTCTAGGGAGGTGTCATTCTACTGGTGCTAACAACATGTCTAAACACTATAAACAATGTCGCTTCGCGAAAACTTTCGGTCGAAATCGGTGGGGCCAAGCGTCTTTACGCCATTTCATCAGCCATATCTGCAGCTTTACTTCTACCAATTGTGATCTGTTTACATTTAATCTACGAACTGACTCTGGTTCCAATGACCTCGCTGGTGCCTTCCTTCTTCGCCATCGCCATTTTCATGTTTGTGCTCGACTATTACGTTGACAGCGTGTGCATTCAGCGACTAGAAGCCAATTACTTCTCCAGATATTCAACTTTGGCTTTGATGATTAGTGCATTTGTTATTCATTTTGTTTTGAATTATCCTGATGGGAGTACGCCAGCGATGCAAGAAGAACATCAGTTGTCGGCCGGTTTGATATTCAGCAGCGTGATGTTCGCCATAGGTGATTTAGTGAGGAATTTATAGGGATTTAGTGATTTTTTTTGGTTTTGTTTGGTTTGGATTTTGTCAAACATTGAGTTATTTAATTATTAAACTGCAGGAAGTTGGTAAAAAATGCAAAAAATGTAACAGTAAACTGCAAAAACTTAACAGAAAACTGCAAAAATTGCAAAAAATTAATAGAAAATTGCAGAAATTGCAAAATATAAACAGAAGACTACAGAAATTTGGCAGACTTTGTAAAGCTTCTGCAAAAAATTGTTAAAAAAATGAACAAAAATGTACATAAATTGCGAAAAGTTAACAGAAAACTGCTAAAATTCAGTAAAAATGCAAAACTTTACGAAGGCAATCCACTCAGTAAACGTTTTGTAAAATTGAAACCAAGAAATCACTAAATATCTAACGATGAAATTTTTTTAAAGATGTCATTGTATTTTTTTTTTCCAGCTGTTTGTATGTTGAGTGTGCCAAGCAAGGCAGGTGCTAAGGGTAAATTTGTTGGCTATTCGACCGCTGGATTACCTTTGTATACATTTAGCGGTGAGCTGCAGAAAACATCGCAGTCTGTTTTGTTGGGAATTAAGCATTCGCTTAAACAAATATTGGATGAGTCTGATTCGAGGAAGATTTTTTATTTCCTCTGTATTAATTTGGTGAGTGATTGAAATTGTGACTTGCTGATTTCTGATTTAATGATAAAAGTAGTTTACAGTATTTTCAAAATTTTTTTCTCAGGTTTTTACATTTGTTGAAATGGCATACGGAATATGGACCAACAGTTTAGGTCTGTTATCCGACAGCTTTCACATGATGTTCGACTGTTCCGCTCTTGTTATGGGACTGTACGCGTCAATAATGACAAGATGGAAACCAACACCAACTTTTTCTTATGGGTATATAACCAAAAATAATTAAATAATAAAATATATAAATGGATTTAAAACATTTACAATTTATATTATTCCAGTTATAGTCGCGTGGAAGTGCTTTCCGGCTTCATAAATGGACTTTTCCTAGTAGTGATCGCCTTCTTCGTTTTCACCGAAGGCTTGAATCGTCTATTTGATCCACCAGAAATTAAAACTGAGAGACTCTTGGTAAATTTTCACTCAATCATAATCCAAACCTTGCAAAACGTTTTAAATAAGCCATTTTATAAATGATTGTAAGATGTTAAATGATACTAAGTAGCAAAATGTGGTCGAATAAACAACAAATTTCGGTTGAATGGAAAATTTTCAACAAATTTGGTGTTATAAAATCATCATCATGTACCAAATTTATTAGAAAAACAACTTGTATGTAATTTTACTTTGCGACGAAAACGCGTTTTGCAAAGTTACAAATTCTTTCTAGCACAAAAACATAACGATTAATTTTCACAAAATGCAATTTAAAAACTTCTAAACACTTTCAGATTGTCTCAGTTGCCGGTTTGCTCGTAAACCTAATTGGAATTTTCGCTTTTCATCACGGCCACTCGCACGAATCCACTCATTCTCACCAACCCCAACGCTCGGGTGGTCATGTGCACAGCCACAGCCACAGCCATAGTCATGGTCATGGCCATGGCCATAATGCAAATATGCAAGGTTTTTGATTGTTTTTTTCAAATTTATTTTTATTGAATTCTTTATTTTTTTATTTTTAGGTGTATTTTTGCACATTTTGGCTGATACTTTAGGAAGTGTTGGTGTAATTGTTTCCTCACTTCTCATCGAAAACAACGGTTGGTTGATCGCTGATCCGATTTGTTCGTTGTTTATATCTAGTCTTATTTTCCTGAGCGTTTTGTCGCTGCTTAAGGACTCAGCGGCTATTTTGGTGTTAAAAATGCCTCATAAGTATCAAAAGGAGATCTCAGAGTTGGTTAAAAAGGTTTGTTTTGTTTGGGATGTTGTGTTTTTGAGTTTTTTATATTTAATTTTGTTTTTTGTTAATTATTTTTAGATTTTGGCGGTTGAAGGAGTTGTTTCGTGCAGGAATCAACATTTCTGGTTGCATTCTTCGTCACAGTTAGCTGCGAGTATACATGTGCAAATTCAGAGTGATGTTAGTGAGCAGAAAGTGCTAAGCCAGGTATTGGTTGTGGTATAGTGTGGATGTGGTTAAAGGGTTTTGAGTTTAGATGTGGTTGAATTTGAAGAAAAATTGTGAGAATTTGCATGAATTTGTGTTGAATTTGGCATTACTTCATGCAAATTGATGATTTTTATTTTAAATTGGAACTGATGATTTTGTGTAAAAGTTGGCACTGAAATAACAAAATTTTCCCAAAAGTTTAGTTCAATGACATATTTGGCACAAAATCATAACCTTATTACCAGATTGGCTACAATTTATCATGTTAATGCAAAATTTCCTACAAATTTTTTATTAAAACACCAAATTAAAAAAAAAATCATCATTTCAACTATCAAAATCCGAAATTTAACCACCAAATCTCATAAAACAAAAAAAATTTTTTTAAAAAATCACTCCAACTAAAATTTATTTTTCAGATCTCAGCTTTATTCACCGATTTAGAATTCACATATTTTACAGTACAAATAGAAAAAGAGAACTACTTCCACTACTTATCAGGCCTAAACTCAAAAACAATCTCGTTACTAACCCGCAACCCAAATTACACAAACCTTACTAGCATAAGTCACGTAATAAAATCGATATAAAACAACAACAACAAACTACGGCTTAAATTTAACGAGCGGAATATTTTTCATGTGAAGACACCGGTCGCAGACCCATTCGGCGTAAACTTCGGCAGTTAATAGATGAAATGCGGCTTCGGTTAACCCGGTGCAGATGCGATGGAACCAGAAATTGCATCCGCTTTCGCATAAAATGGCCTGGTCGTTGTCGTGAACTTCTTTGTGGCAGATACCGCAGGGATAGATCGGTGGGGCGTTCGGGTTCTGGGGGTTGAATACCATTGGTTGGTCCGGTGGGTAGATCTGTGGTTTAATCAAAACATAAATTTGTAAAAAAAAAATGTTAATTATAGATTTGATTGTGGTATTTTTTAAGGATGTTGTGGCTTTATTTTTGGAAGGATATGGAAGTGGTGGGGTACTGAAGGAATTGTTAAAGATAAAAAAGTTGCTGAAAAGTGCTAAGTTGTATTAAAAGATGAAGAAAATTGAAAAAAAGTGCAGATATTGTATTAAAACAAGAAGAAAATTGCAGAAAATAGAAAAAAAGTGCTGAAATTGCATTAAAAGATGCAGGAAATTGAAAAAGTGCGTAAATTGGATTAAAAGAAAGAAAATTGCAAGAAATTGAAAAAAGTGCATTATTTTTACAATGTGCAAAAATGTAATTAATTATTTATAAAATTGCAGAAATTTTTGGCCAAAGGCTAGACCACTTAAAAAAAAGTGCCCAATTTGGACTATTAAATGTTCAAATAATGCAGAAATAAGCGAAATATTGAAAAAACTGTGCAGAAATATACTGAAAAACGTATGAAATATGCAACATATTGCGAAAATTGTGTAAAGTGTAGTAAAATATACAAGAACGCTGCAAAAAAAAGCATAGACTAGAGATAAAGCGAAGAAAAATGCAGAAAATGAAATAAAATTGAAACATTTAAAAAAAAAAACAAGACTTCAATATTCTAAATTACATCTCAGTGAATTTTGACATTTTTAGTGACTTCAGACCTCCATAAACTCATCCTTTAAATTCACGATAAACAAACTCATTCAGAAATTCCCGACAAACTCCAATAAACCACAACAACAATAAATCAATCTACTTTTCCCGACGTTACTGGCAGCGGTTTCGGCTGCATACTCGCAGCCGGCGGTGTATCGTCGAACGGATTACTCGCTACGATCGTTTCCCCATACGCGGTCAACGGCGGCGGCGGCACCAGATCGGGTAACGACGGACTCGCCTAAAAATTTGCAAAAATATGCAAAAAAATTACAAAAAAATTACAAAATAATTACAAAAATTGACAAAAAAATTTAAATATACTTGAGCAGGACTGCTCGCCGCCGATGCCCTCCTTTTTTTCTTCGTGTTTGGGCCGTCTGTTTGCGCTTGATGACCTAGGAATCCAACACCGCCTTCGGGATCAACTTCCTTTGACACTAGTGTTAAATTAAAATCGAATTTTTGATTGTTTTTGTTTGTTTGTTTGGAATTTTGCTTACATCTGTATCTTCCTGCTGGTAATCTTCTTTCTCTTGGCATTTACTGAGGAATTTTGTGGGTTTGAATGTTATTATGGTCTGAAAAGAACGAGAGGGTTTTGTTTGTTTATTTCTCGATTTATTTACAGAGAAACCGGAAAGAGAGTAATGCAATATGGCGTCGGATGGGGACGGAGTTGATGTTTAGTCGTGAAATGTTGAAAAATGAAAAAAAATTGTTTCCAAAAATAAAGAAGTAATAGTATATGAAAATAATTTGAAAATTTGAACTCGGAAAAATTACTCACGACTTAAAACATCGCGTCACGTGACATTACAGAAATGGCGGCGTGGATAAAGTTGATGAGAATCGCGAAATGTATGTATGTACACGTTTCCTAATTACGAAAATGTTGAAGCAGTTGCGTTTTTGTATATTTTTGTAATGAATTATCAATTTTTTTGTTTGGTTTTTAATGTAGGTGCTTAATAATACATAATACAAACCGATTCTTCTGAGAGCAGATTTCGGCTTCCATTATGGCGAATTTTACATTGTATCTGGTAAGTTTCTTAATTATCGATTCTTTTATCGATTCGATAAAACGATAATTCGATAAAATGAGATTCGATAAAACGATAATTCGATAAAATGAGATTCGATAAAACGATCATTCGATAAAATGATGTCGCGAAATATCGCTTTAATCGTTTTATCGAATGACGTTATATCTAATTATTATTTTATCGAATGTCATATTATCGAATTAGTTGAAGCATTTATCCATGCATTAAAAGTTCAAATCAATATACTGTAACTTAGCTTCATCAGCTTTGATAATCAAGTAAATGCTTCAACTAAACCACAATTAGCCAATTGTTAATCAGTGAATCAGTGAATCTCAGTGTAAATGACTCTGTAATTGACTCTGATCTGATAAACTGAGGATCTCCATTATAGCGCAGAGGGAAAGCCAAACCTGTAATTTTGAATGCCGGTCTCCTTTAAAACGCGGGCCGGTGTAATTAAACTAAATTAAGAAACAGGAAAAGCATGTTCAACATTAAACTTAAAAATCGATGAACAACAAGCAGATTATCAGAAGTATTGAACAACCTTTAATAAAGTTCAATATTGAGATAATTAGAGAATCATAATTGGATTAATAGATAGTTCAGGAAATGAAGTGAGCTGGTTACATCACGTCACAATGTAGTAAAGTGAGAACAAAATAAGAGATGAATAAATTAAGAAATGAGACACAATTTTCAATCAAAATATAAAATTTTATTATGAATTACAATCACGTAACTACTGCACGTTTATAAAGCAACATCACATCTAAATTCTTTGATTTGACGTAATTTTGGACATCAGACCACACTGAAGTATTAATTTGACTACATGAACCTACACGCAAAATAGTCAATGGAGAATCCATTTCTAGAATAGCAAACAATGACGTTCGAGTAATGAAATGACAAATTCTCAGATGTAACACAGTCAAATTTTGCAGCACATTTGTTCTCAAAAGTGTCGCAATAAGTTCATCATTTACTGAAGGACAACGCCAAAAACGCAATTCTCGTAATTCTCGAGTCTTCATCAACATTTTCAAAATAAAACTTTCGGATGCATCAAGCATCCATAATTCCAATGTTCGAAGTGAATTAAATGAAGCATTTTTTTCATTCGTCCACGGACCAGAAAATTCACAATCCCGCACTGATAATTGCTGTAAATTCGGGCAATGAAGCGATATGAGTCCGAAATCGACATTTGTGCATCCGTTAATTACTAACTCCGTTATACAACTCAACATCATAACAACTTCACTAGTGAAATCAATTTTAGCAATATTCAACTTATGCAAATTTGGAAAGATATCAATTGCCGTTTTCATTTGGTTGCTCCGCGTAAAATACCAATCGGTTCTTTCTAGTGGAAATTTGTAATCGTAAGAAGAAGATTCTTTTAATGCATCAAATAATTCTATTAATGCATCAAAACATAGGCAGATGAGCTCTTTCAAAGTTGAAACAGTTTTTACAATTTCTAAACATCCTTGTGCCGACATCAAAGTAAATGTGGTGTCCAGATAATTTAAATTCGTATAACGCAATGATCGAATTCCAGAATCGGTTACGTTTATGCAATACGATAAATCGAGATAACGCAGTTTTGAGCAGTTAGTAGCAATTTCCGTTACGGCTCCATCCGTAAGCCATAAATTGCGATATAATTTAAGACTATGAACATTTGGTAAATTTTGAAACAAAGTTGTCAAACATTCTGTGGAGATTACTGGAGAACGTGACAAATCTAAAGTGGTCATTAATTTGCACGTCTGGCTGATTTTGGTGATCAATTGATCTGCAGACAGCGAAAACGCTTTAACTGAATATAACTGCTCAGTTTGTCGATGAAGAAAAACGTTGGGTACCACTTTCTTTTTTTCTTTCGCCAGTTGGCGGTACAACTACAAATCTTCTATTAGGATGTATGGAAGTTCTGTAATTTGCTTTTCCAAAATGTCGATATTTTTACAAATTGTTTTGGAACAAAGAACTTGTAAACTGTTGACTTGTTTTTTTCGCGGCATCTTTGGAACGATGATATGTAATCTGCGACCTGAATGTTTCACGTGAATCTGGTGATTTAGAATGTGTTTCAGAGCCTTTATATTCAGGTGAGGGTAAGGGGAGATAAGGACACGTGACAATAAGTTCACGTAATGTGGATAATAGGGGAAGTGGAACCTAGGACGATAAGAAACCATTTTAACAGTGGAAAACAAACAATTCGTAAGGTCGAAATACAATGATAAATTTTCAAAATTTCAACGGAATCGGTTTATTTTGTGCAAAACGCAACGATTTTCGAACAATTACGGTACGTTCTGGTATTTTTGAATTGAGATTACTTGTACGATTGCGAAATGGATCGAGTTTAACAATAGAACTAATATGTTAATCTAATATGTTGCAATTACAACTTGGGAATTTATCACTGTTGTACTATAGTACACTGTTGTGCTATAGTGAATTATTTTTCCTCCTTTCGTAATGTTCTACTATTGATGGATACACCTTGAAAGAAAATTTAAATGTAAACTTTGTTTTTAATTATTGTGCATTTCCAAATTAGCAAGATTCAATGAATATTTTTTGAATGGAATCAATGAGAAAGTGAGAAAAGTGTCCTTTAAATAATAATTTTAATTAAATCAATAATAAAATGATACAATTTGTAAACAAAGCATTGCAAAACTTTGTTTCGCTTTCACGCGTTCCTTAAGACTCCCGTTAAAAAATACTTGTAATTGTAAATTAGCTTATAAAGATAGTATCAAAAAGTGTTTGGTTCATGACTTAAAAAAAAAACATATTAAATTTAATTTGTATAAAATATATTATATCTAATTTTGTATAAAACGAGCAACAGCTTTTTTTCCTCTCGTTGTAGACATAACAAATTCCTTCAATTCGAGTGGAGCATTATTCCATAAATAAAAAAAAGTATTTTCCAATTTATGGGACCTTAACGCATAGGCCTGAGTAGCAACTTTGACAAGTATGCTCAAAAACTCAGTGTCTAGTAAGGAATCGCGAACTCGATTAAAAATTGATTCCACAAACGTGCAATAAACTGGATCTGCGAGTAAACAATGGGCTACGATATGCCTTGAGGAATCCGCAGTAAAAATCGAATCTAAATGCTTTTCCTCTAATTTGTTATGCGTTAACAGGAAAAATAAGCTCGAACGATCTCCAGTTTGAAATGGAAATTTAATTGAAAAAACAGAGTCCATTATTATGGAACTTTTTTCTTCATCAGAATATAAATCTATGAAATATTGAACTGCACTTGGAATT